>JAODUK010017262.1:13115-26765 GCA_027564635.1 Typhlichthys eigenmanni | reverse complement strand
CCCCCCCCCCCCCCCCCCCCCCCCCCCCCCCCCCCCCCCCCCCCCCCCCCCCCCCCCCCCCCCCCCCCCCCACATAATAAACAAAAACAAACTTAAAGGTAGGGTTAGTCATTCTCGAGAACGCTTGCTAACTTCGAGCTCAGATCAACACAAACACCGCTCATAACAACAAAGTCATAGTACAACCAGAGTACTGTACCACGCTTTGCTTATAACAATGCATTTCTATGTGTGAGGAGACAAAGCTGAGGACTGCATACAATACTGTTTTGATTTGAGTTCGAAGCTAGCAAGAATTACTAACCCTGCCTTTATAGATGTGATAGGATGTAGCATATGTTTAGAAATAAAAATAATCTAGCAATAGTATGACTGTATATGGAGTAAAGAAAGCTTTTCTTGCAAATTAATTGAGGGTTAATTTCACATTTTCGAAAGAAATATTGGTTTCACAGCAATGCATACAGTATACAGTAGATTGGTGTCAACATGTTGAAATTGTATACTCAAAAAAGAAGATAATTTAACAGGTGAAGGCTTTATGGGCCCTCCTTGGCTCGCATGTACACTATAAACCAAAATTATCAACTGGGCGATGACTGAAATGAAGCCAATCATAAATAGTATAACCAAGAAAAACACACTTTGGGAATAGTTAACATTTCATATGTTTTCAAAGGAAAATAGCTGCCTAAAAACTTAGTACACATCTACATTTGAGCTGTAATAGAATGTGAGACAAAGTGACAGGTTTATTGGAGGCAATAAACAAACATTCTTATACTATATGGCTCTAGACAACTGAGTGACCAGTGTTTGCTTAAAAAGCAGTCCGTCAGAGGTCTCAAATTACCTGCCCTTACCAAAAAGACCATTTAGATTAAATTAGATTTAATTCATGTCTGCGCTACCTGTACCGGTAGGTAAAAATTTTTGGAAAGAGCTATGGAAGTTTTTAGGAATCTACATGTTGTGCAGTTCCCTACACAAATACCAAGGGCTCAACAGTATTTTTCAAAAAAGGTTTCCCAGAGCCAGGGCCATATAATCTGTTCTCAGGAGCGAGGATCCTCAGATACAGATGGTGTGACGCCTACTGTATAAGGGTGACTGAAGTTAAAATCCATGGGGTCCACAGGTACACATGGATTGTGGAGAATTTGTCTTCACACAGTTCAAACATTATACTATGTAAGCTAGGATAAAGGGGATTGTAGAACCCCTTCAAAGTAATTGTGTGCAAGAATACCCCGTACTAACAATTTTGTAAAGTACTGTAGGACTCGGGGTGGGAAGTTGATCTACACAGACGTTAGATGAAATTGCCTAGAAAATGTCCAGTGTGCACATTTAGCATTGTCCAAAATCCATCATGTGAACTCAATGCTCTTTCCGAGGACCTGAGAATTTGGCATCATCTGTATTGACATTACACAACGGTGTCCCATGTCAAACAGCATGTCTCTCTTCTATCATCACAAATCAAACAGAAATCCCTACCACAGTTATGCAATTCTAAACAAGGCAAACGAGGCTGCTGGACACAACACACATATATGACTGTAAAATCAACAAACGGGAAGTCAAGGGGCTTTAGCTTCAATGTCTGGCTACCATACTGGGCCTATGTAAATATATGCCTTAACACGAAAACACTTAGAAGCTCCGCTGCGCTGCATTTGACTGACGGGGCCGAGGCTCTCCAAATCTCTTGCAGGCACACAACGTGTGTCTCTGGGCTGTGTGTGCAGAACTGGAGCACGGTGGACAAGCCAACATTATGGAGTCAATTGTCAAGGGCATGCAAGTCTTAGGCATGGCAGCCATCTGGAAAGCAAGTACAAATGACGAATATTCAGACCTATAAATAGAACCAATAAGGCCAGTGCTAATCCTAAACAACGTAGTGGCTTTGCGACATTACTTTGAGTTGTGTGGAAAACACTGTATGGAAACGTCCTGTTTTGCCCAACAGTCACATTGTTCCTATAAGGTGTGCCTGCAACTTCCACAAGCGAGCACGCAATCGAAGCTGTGGGGACAGCCTATGACCTCTGACCTGGCTTTAAGGAGTCACAGGAGCCCAGGGATTAGCCTGGCTATGAAACTCTAGCACTTCCCCTAAATCCCCCTCTTCTTCAAGGGTCTTCTTCAGACCGAACTGAGAGAACAGCACAAGTAGAACGCTAGCCAGGCAAAAGTGCATCCATCAAGTTAAAGCTAGAACATCAAGTACACTAAACACGACCCAACACAGCACTTTGGCTCTGACGATTTCCATTTGTTTCTATTATTTACAATAATAGGTTGTCAACAACGCTGCCACAATACTCTTATGTAGAGGTCTGCATATATGGCAGCAATCTGCCTTTTCCCACTAGTGCTTTTGGAGCACATTCTCATTACAGAACAGAACAGCTTTGCTCCCAGTGGCATTGTGTTTGCTCCTTCTTGCCTGACGTGGGGGCAATATATTAAAATGTATGAGCCTTCATCCTGCCCAGTTCAAACAGAGCCAAGCTGGATTTGCCCAGACCATAATGAGAGACACATATGCACACACACAAAGGTCAACCCCCTTAGAACCCCTCTGTCATTGTTTATTATTGGGAAAGCTAAATATCCATGCTGGCAGTTTTGTATGGGATGAAGTAGTGCACACATCTTACCACCGGTGGTGGTAAGATTACATTATTAGCAGCAAGATGGGGAAGTTTTGCTTTCCAGCCCACTGAGACAATTTAGCAAAACCCAAGAAACATTTTAAAAAGTAGCTGTAAGCATTAGATTGCCACCATTTTATTTTTAGGAGCCAAATCATTGTACTTTAAGTGCATTGGCAAATTGTCTGACCTTTCCCTTTATGGAGCCAGCAATTTCAGCATCCCCGTTCTTAGATATTGTGGTATGGGCGTCGCAATTCAAAATGTAAACTAATCACTTAATGATCCATTCGCTCCATCACCATATGGCATATTCTTGTTATCCTCCATTTCTGCTTTGAGAGGCCAAAAAATGCATACCAAAGCTGAAGCAGCGCTTAAGGATATCGGCAAACAAGCACAGCCTTGGAGATGTAATCCAAAACATATTACAGTGCTAAAGCCACACACAGCCTGGCGTAAGCGTCCCTCTTGATGATCACAACAGCAACAGCGCACCAATGATCCTCATGACTACCATTCAATCCCCTCTAAAAATAGCCACAAATCAAAAGGAATAGAGTTTTTATTTAAATTTTTATTAATGTGGCAGGCTAGTAATCTTTACATTCATTACATTATACAGACTGTGTGGTGTGTGGCTCTCTGCTGGCTATCATCATCGGCTCTGCATCTACACAACACATACATACCGATCATTACTGGTTTGTTCTGGATGGCTGTGGGCTATAGGATATGTTTATCAGATGTGAGCCCTCAGTGTGAGGTAAACCTTGAGGCAGGGCACATTACAAAGCAAACATGGCGGACCCGGTTGTAACAATGAGACTTGGACGGCAGGGCGGAATCACAGGCCTATTTAGCAGCCCGGGGCAAAAGGCTGCTGCTGATAACAACAACAGATTCCTGTGTAATTGTACAGATGTGCGG
This sequence comes from Typhlichthys eigenmanni, assembly GCA_027564635.1. Lineage (NCBI taxonomy): Eukaryota > Metazoa > Chordata > Actinopteri > Percopsiformes > Amblyopsidae > Typhlichthys > Typhlichthys eigenmanni. The sequence continues at coordinate 23,172 of JAODUK010017262.1, read as the reverse complement.
CCCATCCACACTGTTGGCTAAACACAGATAGACGCCTTTAGTTGCATCGATCGCAGCATTACACTATCAACGTCTGACGCGTGGTGAGTGGAAGCCATAATGTAGGCATAAAAGTAGAGAACCGCATCAAAGAGATGTGTATGCTTGATGTGTAGCTTGCTTAAAATGCTTTGCCTTCTGCTGTCGACCATACTGCAGAGCTAAAAAAATTCTTATCGGTTTGTTACTGTAGAGGGCAGGTATCTAAACATTGGATGCATGCATGGAAGGGTGACCTGTAGTTTACTGTCTGCATGCACGCATCGTGACACGGTTATTGTTAGCTCTCGCTTCAGCCATGTTCCCACATTAATCTCACAGGCTAGCTGTTATGCCTGCACTGGCAGGAGTCAAGAGGTCTGGGGTTAACGGAAATTTGGGCTAGATAAACTGGGTTGGGGGGGGGTGGGGTGGAGAAAGAAGCTGAACTGGGTTTGCCCAGGAGGCTGCGAATAAATCACTTTCCTCCCCGCTATCTTTCCTCTGCTGCCTCCTTCCCTGTCCTCCAAGACCTCCCAGCTTGGCCGAGCCCAGCTGTGTGTGTGTCCCAAGCTGCTTCATTAAGAAACCACTAAATCATGCGTGCCGCTGCCCCGGACGAACCACCTTGCACGGGGAGAGAGATGTCAGCCTGCAGTGCATGGGAAATGACAAGTCAATGACCTAAACCCTTTTCTGGGTTTTAAATGTCAGTAATGTAATGTAATACAATGATGGTTCAGCTGTCCATTCACTGAAGCCTTCGCATTTGTGTAATAGTAATACATAATAGTATATAGTGTAGATGTTTTCAATGATTATGATGCACTTCTACAGTCTTATGTACACAATTATGATGACTATACAGGGATGTTGTTCAACAGGCTGTGTGCAATTTGACGATGTGCATATGTGCACGTGTTTGGGTGTCTGCACTGTTATTTTTATTTTAACAGCAGATACTGTGTGACCAAATCAAGTTTCCTTGGGGACTATCTTATCTTTTATCATATTCACAGGGCATGTAGGTAATGCATAGGCGAAAAACGTACTGTACCTCATTTAGTGCCTGGAATTTACTTCCTGTATAATAGGTGCAAGAGAGCCCTGCGACATCACCATCAGGATAAAAAAGGCACCATGCATAATTCATCAATAATCATGTTCCATTATTTAAAGCCACATGCTGTAGGCAGCCCATAGGAACGGGGAATTTTTTAACAGAAATTTAAATAATGGAAAGCAAACTGTATAATTGGTCACTGATGGTTAAAACCAAACAAACCAATGTAATGCCGTAATATTTACTCTATGGTAATTTTTCTTTGGGCTACGACTAAAAATGGAGGGCCAGTTGTCGGTGGGGGGACCCCACATGGTACAAATTACAATATACTGTAGATATGGGCCTGGAAACCCAAACACGAAGAATTTATTCAAGGATACGTTTTACCAACTCCTCCATAAAGGTTTATTAATTGACTAACGTGGTAACAAAGATAAGCACTGCTTTCCTCCGCAACACACACGCAAGTGAATTTAACCAGGTAAAGCTGTTATCTAACCGCCTCCATGGTTATCCGTGTACAACTATAGAAATAGAAAAAAACATTTCTGATGCATAAGGCACTGTAAGCATATATGGAGCATGGCCTACAGTATCAACTGGCATCTTACACCTTTAGAACCAATAACTCACTCATATGCTTCAGTAAAAACAACGGCTATATTAGTCGTTTTAAAACACATAAAATTCTAGAAAACATAAACAGACCTGCAAACACATTTATGTTAAGTTTAAAACTACATGCGTGTAACAGTAAAAGTGAAATAAGTACATGAAAAACTAATTATCCAATCTAGCAGATTTCACCCACAGTGAAAACCTTCGCAAAGCCCACTTCTCTGGTAAATTAAAAAGACACTGCAGTTTGTGGCCAATGGATTACCAGAACCCCCTTGAGCTTCCAACCACACGTGGGCCACACAAGGGGACTCATACGATGATCAGGATCGTTAATAACACTTGTTTTTGCATTTGAACAGAGACCAAATGTCATTCCAGGGGAAGACAATTAGTCTGTCAGTCCAACGCTGCTCCTTCCATTGTGTGTGTGTACTCTGTGTGTTTGCATGCCAATGTGGCATTGATTGTTTGCCTCTCTTCAGCCATACACAGAAAAGACCTCGCCCAAGATCCATTCCAATGAGAAGCAGACCTGACAACGCATCAGTTGTTGTGCCACGGCTTGCAGCGATTTTCTTCTTAACCCCAAACTAGTTTTGAAGCCTTGAAAGGGGGCAGCGGGGGTCATCAGGAAATGAAACGCAAGTGCTGTGAAAGCCATCTCCTCCCCTACCTGGGATGAGAGACGTGCATTTGCTGATGAGAGAAAGGGCTCTGGAAACAGAGGCAGATGACCCTCAATGGCGAATGGCACCTCACTTAGCTAAATTGACCGTGCATCATCTCTCAATACCTACTGTTGTTGTCAGGGGAGGAAAATGGCTCCAGGTGTTCTGTGGAAGTGAAGCGTTTAAGGTGTCCCAGCTTTTCCACCGGACTGCATTCCTCTTGTCGGAGCTAGGAGAGGTCATGCAGGCCAAGACTGCCACGTTCAAAACTACGGCAGGGGCCAAGAATGTCTCCACGTCCAAACGCCCTGAGGCGACGCAAAATTACTTTTTGAGCGGACGCATTTATTTTTTCCCTTTCCAATTATTTCTGAAGAACAAATAATTTACAATAAAGCATACAGTATGCAGTTACATGTTTAAAGCTGTATTACTTGTATGCTGATGTGTTTCAAGGAACAATGGGCAATGACCTTCTTGTGGGTCACATTTGAGAGCCATTGTGCTAGTACAGTATGTCTTATCTCCTAACTGCATGCACTTCTCAGCATTACACTTTGAACAAAGCAATGGTGAAGTACTTAATTGGATTGAAATATGTCCAGATGTCTTTGACTCACGATGGCTGGATTTCCGACCAAATTGCAGAACTCAGCCCTGATTCTTAGTTTACCTGGGGCGGCAGGGCACTTCCCCTTTTGATTTCTGCTGTGTTACTCTGATCTGTCAAGCAGAAAAATAACCAGAGGCCACTTCAAAGAGAGTCTCCACACGGGCCGGGGCCAAAATGCTACCGCATTCATGCAAGGATAGAGAGCTAAAAGGGCCTCTTTATATGAAAATTGGTTTCATTAAGATGATTGGACTCCTTTGAGGGCCAGTGGAAAAGAACACATGTTGACAAGCATAAGTGTTCTTACAAACATCAACCATGCCATTTTCTTCACTTGACAATACTGTCATATTACTTTTCCAGCCTGTAAAAACAGACTAACACAGGCATTCTTTGCTTATGGATGCAAATTGCAGGCAAATGTCGGTGTTGGTGCAACACGTGCGACAACAAGTCCTTGTTCTCCCGGGGGCTTGAATGAGTACTGTCTGTGTTGGTGGAAGCCTTAGGGTGCAAACATTTTATATTAAGAGGTGTTTTACAGTGTCCTGTGTTTAAAATGGAGGAGGGGATGCAGAATGAGAAAACTCTCCTAGTTATAATTCCCTTGTGTGAAAAACCAAACACTTAACAAACATTGTTAGCAGTTATGGTACAGCAAAATAAACACAGACAAAAACTATGCTAAAAACAGATTATAAAAGCCTCTTGAGGTTGCCTAATTTCCTAAACACTTCAGGATGGAATGGGGGATTGTAGGTAAGATGCCCACTTTCCACACCCAAACCCAGTCAAGTCAACTGATATGTGAGAATGGAAATAATTAGACATTTTACATAGGAGGGATGGGCGAGCCATGAGGCAGTTACATCACAGCGGAGGCTCAAGGACAAGCTGAGGTACAGTAGTTCTGCCAGAAATGGCAGGGGAGATAGTTTACCAAATCCCATGAAGTGACTCGTTATCTGCCGAGCAATCCAATCCCTCAGGCTTTGACAGGTAAGGTGGATATTTATTTGGTGGGGTTAGGTTTAGGAAACGTAGCAAATCCCATACCTTTTGGAATATCTCTATAATAAATAGACTACCGATGTAAAAGCTAAGAGGTTACTGAGTGTTCTTGGATTAACTAACCTCTGTCACGTTGAAGCTCTTTTCCCACTGAGTCAATATGCTTTGTGTACATTAAAAGCCATCTATCCGAGTATGTTAAGAGCATGGTGGGGGTTAGTTGGGCTTGTGTTACCTGACTGTAGGAGCTGACTTGAAGAGGGCCTTCAGATTAAAAAAGGAACCACCTGGGACTTGCAACCTGAGTCTTAAAAGGAGAGCGCTGGGCCAGTCCAGCATTTGTCCAATACGCCCCACGGTATTAAAAGATTCCAAAATTTATATTGCCCAAGCAAGTCATGTGGATTCAGAATTTGGGGGTTTAGGTTTTTCTGAGCATTAATATGTCGCATTCCAGAAAACCACTAAACTATGTAATGATTTGTAATGTTAGCAAAACTTGAAGAAGTAGAAGATAAGATATACTGGTTATTTACACACTCTAATATTCAAATTATTTCACAGCAAAGTTGTATTGTAGTGTGACATAACATATCTACTTGAAGTATAGAAAAATACATCAGTGCTATATTTAAATATTGTGAAGATACTGTGAACTGATGAAGAAAAATAAGCGATTCACTTTTTAAAGTAACTGTAGAATTTAGTCCAAAGGAGGATTTGACTCAAAGCTGATTTATTTCCTATAAGCTGAGGCCCAGTCCATATATTTAATAAAGAAAGGAATTAGATACATTGTTGTAAATTTTACAGTGAAACGACCTGACACTTAATTTCCCAAAAGTACAATGAAAAGTTACATACATCAACATTATTGAGAGGTCAAAAGTGCAGGAAGTGAAATCCATAGTAATCAGTGTGTTAGTAAGTAGAAAGTTCCACTTGTATGCAGAAACTGCATCGAAATTGCATTTTCTGTAAATCACAACAGCATGACGGTAATGAAGAGGGATTGGCTAAATCATCCAAATTATGACAAGGCCTTAGACACGACTGACATCTCCATTCCCAGATGTGGACTTTAGTAGGCATGATGCTGCCATGCTTATTTCCTGGTTATTTGATCCCAAAGATTGAGTGCATCTGCTGGAAACTTCACTATGGTATTATGTCATGTACAGCCCAGATGGAATGAAAGCATCTGTGTTCATAAAGCGTTGACAGTCGATTCATGCATGAGTCCAAATCCTTGACACTGAGCACTTTCACCTGGAATATAATTCCCATTAGCAAATGTGTGCGCCAATGTCGCAGTGATGATTCCTCAGAAGCTGTGGGAGTTCACTTTCATTGTGGTGACTGTCTGAAAGGTGCTTGTATGTGTGTGTGCATGTGTGTGTGTGAGATTCTCCAAAGGATCCCAGGCTTTTGGAGCATTGCAGCACCCAGACCAACAGTCTAGTTTCCATCTGAGGGAATGACAATTTCCGGTAGCATCCCCAAGAACCTTCTTCTCTCAGATCTAACACACCGATAGCTCTATAGGACTGCTTGTGTAATTTTCATGACATGGCTTTGACGGCTCCCATAAAAAGTATTTTACCCACAGTCCACGGCAAACATTATATCCAGTTTTTAAAAGACTATATAAAGATATAGGTCCCCTGAATACAATATGGAAGTAAATTAATGATTACATAGAATGTATAAAAATGGGAACCACCACACTGAAAACATAACAGTTTAATTTAAAAATTACATTTTGACATCACACTGCCATGTCTGCATTGTAATTTCTAGATTATTCTTTTATTGACGGTGGGTGGATGGGTTACAGGACAATTTAGATCTTGCACTCTCTTTTATCCGAACTGGGGGGCAGGGGGAGGCTTATGTCAGAATCCTGACCACCCATTTAGCAGCCCACTTAAGGCAGGCAAACGAAAGACACCGACTAGTCTTTGCACAGTCACAAGCAATCGGGCTCCGTGTCCCGTAAAGCCCTTGTTGTAGATGACAGTGTCAACCTGCTTTAGAAAACAGAGGCCTTGTGGCAACCGCTATCCTCGCTCTCGCCAAAAACATGAGCCTGTGCTTTCTCCTCCACATCATTCATCAAAGCCCCTATCACCACATTGATGCTGCAGGAGATATCATTCTCGCTGCATTCCCACCGCATTACAACTATAGGCCAACACAGATGTTACATGACATCATCAAGTGGCAGCAGTTGAGCAGTGTTCTGTGATCCTTTTTGGCTCCTTTCAAAACACTGTTAAAATAAAGCAGAACCTGCAATGCAATGCATGTATTTCTATGGAAGGGTATTAATAGGACAAAAACACAGGTATGACAAGCCCGGAGGATAATCCTAGAGGTCCCTTTAAAAGATCAGGTATTGTTTTAATCATATATGGTACACAAAATGAAGTTCTATGAGACCAGGAACCCCATTAAAAGGGTGGCCACACATGAACCATTGTGAGCAGTGCAATGTCACCACCACAATCTCCTCCAGCAATGGTTGTCACTTCAAGGCTCACGCTATGCTGTCCCAGAACAAACCCACTAACCACAGCCCTGCTAAATTGAGGTTGTGGGTAAAATACAACACCGGGGGCTTGCTTATTGCAATAAACGTCTTGTTGTTGAACAATGTATTTATCATTTTGACACCTAGAATGATGAAATATCTGGCACAACATATAAGACGTTTAAGGTGCAACATCTCAGCAGGAGAACTACTCTATATCTATCAAAATGAGTCATAATATAGTCTAAAAGATAGGTATACACACAGAAACATAGTGAACTAATACATTAAACGCATCCTCCATATCTATTTATTGTTTGAAATATAGGCTGTAACCTTCAGTGCCTCCCACACCAAAGTATATTTATTTCAATTGTACGGTATGTTGGTACACAGTACACCACAATCCAGTGTCCAGCTGCTTTTTTATGTAATTTCATCTTAAGCAAGTAATTCATGACCACCCAAGAACCAAAGCTTTTGTTATGAGCAAACAGCTCTCCACAGAACGGTCCCCTAGGCTTACTGCATGCAAATGTTCGAATTTGTAAGAACTTGCAGGGCCGACTGACCACTCACATCCTTGATCTGGGTATCGGGCACTAGTGAAAAGGCAGAGTCCGATTCTATGACCAGGTTGCTTAAAGATTGATTTATGACACTGGGATGCTAGTATAAGTAGCAGCCTTGTTCTGCCAGAAGCTGAAATGAAGGGGCTTGTGGGCCCCATCTAAGGGTCTAAATGTCTAAAACACGACTCCCCTCCCATGCTAAAGCTATCCCTTAGGTTTTGAAGAGTCTATGCTTGAGTGATGGGGGAAGTGAAGAAAGCCAGTATTGTGAACAACATAGATCTGTTTCTTTCCTTTAATCAGAGATTCAGCTAGTGATTTTAACAAGGGAGGTCAGTAATTAGAGCCTATCTACTCCAGAAAGGAGTAGATAATACACTATTATTTTATTATTGTATGCATTTATTTCAGACCATGGCAGTAAGGTGAGGTGACGTGGCCTTTGAGAGGGCCTTGGAGACTTGGAGTGTCTGCCCGGATTCACGCTGCTTTATGAGAAGCTATTCGATGCCATGTTGTTCTGCTCTCTTTAGACAGCCTTCCAAATGTCTAAAACCACTTTTACTGTGGCTCTCCAGCTAGGCCTTTGAACGCAGCACCCTTGCCGTTCGATCCAAGGGTATGTCTTGGGCATAGATGTCCACGGTTCTGAAGGGGTACTTTTTGTCATATCACAACAACTGCTGGCAGCTGGGAAGAATGATTGCTCAATGTTTCCCTGGACTCATTAGTTCCCCTTCAGAACTTTGACATGAAAACCCACAAGGATCGTTCTCCAGAAAAACACACCAAGAACTATCATGAGTCTAAATGTGTGCCAACTTTACTTTAAACAGAGTCTAATCCAACATGTTTGTGCACGGTTCAAAATGACTGCTGTTTCTCAGTCACACTATAGAGAAAGCAATGTCTCCCACTGTAAAGAAACCCCAGGTAGCAATTCTAGAAGCGGGACGAGTGGGAGACATGGCAAACTTATGGACTTAGAACATGAATGAAAACCACCTGTTTAGACAGCTATATAAAGAAGCCGCCACAGCACAACACAATGGGTTTCCAACCAGACCTTTAAGGACCAGTGCTGCCATATCTGACCGACATGGACGCTCCGCTCTGCCATCTGAAAAGATGATTTTCCTCTCTTCTTCCCACTTCCAGAATTTATGAGCGCCATGACAATATGATCACTGTTTAATAAGGCCTGCGGGAACATCTGGACGCTTTGCCAGAAACGCAGCTTCTTGGTAACGGTCTTGAGAAGACAGCGAGACTTGCGGTGTTTGTTTTTGTAGAGCTGGGGGATCAATTGTGTGCAGTGCAGACATTATCACCAAGACTTATGTACAGGACAGGATGGATGTACTTTACTATAAACACTCCCCACTGTAGACGCTGCAGATATCTAAACCAGATGCATCGCAAGGCTCCGTTTCTGGGTTACCTCTTGTGACGGTATGCTGAATCTAACTTTGTCTGTATGCTATATCAGAAAGACAGGTTTTAGAAGCCAAACGTTTAAAAAAACTATTTAGAAACATATTTGTGAGTAAGTGACAAACATTTTTACGGATGTAAATATGTCAAGAGCAAGATACCAACATAAACCAGACTTGGTTTCATCAAATATAAGTCCAAGTCATATTTCCCCTTGGGAACTGAATAAACAAATCTATAATATGATGGTTTTGTAATAAAAAACTAGAACAAACAATTTAATTAGGACAATAAAAATGGCTTAAATGATGATATACAACATCTGGTTTACAAAACAACTAAATTCTGAGTCAAGATAACGAGAGGTGACTCATTAAAACTGCCCATAATTGTCCACAAAAGAAGCTTGTCAAGTCAGTGTTAACTTTGAAGTTTACCAACCAATACAAATTAATTGGCCAAATTCTAAATAGCGTGCAGGGTACAACAGCCAATTCCTGTATTTGTTTGGACCACCCCCCCTCCAAAATTCTAACATAAAAATAATGTTTTTCACAAAAATAAAAAAGTGCAAGATATTCAAACTCCATCAAAACAAGAACTCTCCCTTCAATGTCATAGGGTGTTTCCTCAGAAGATCCACCACCCACAATGTAAACTGTACTGTATTGTTGTGCGCTACGGTCTGCACCACTTTCTTTGTGTTCGCACTGGCTGTGTATAGAAACACCAGATTATCTTTCCCAGGGTGCACACACACACACACACACACATACATACAACAGATAGTTAGCTGACCAAGTGAAGATATTCACTGAATTTGACAAAAAAGTATATTAAGCTCCGCCTATATAAAGACTCAACCTCAATTTAATATATTTTGCATAACTGGTGAGTAATGTAGAACAGACCTGGTCATTGCACTTTGAAGCAGTTATTTTTGTACAAAGAGGCTGCTTGTCAAAGATTGCCAAGCTATACTGATGTGTACTGTACAAATGGAAAAAGCAAGCAACATTAGATGACATAAAGAAGCATAATTCATTTGGTTAGACGGAGTGAACGTAAACTTAAGCTTTTCATAAAATATCAAACTATCAGGTGACTTTAACAGCCTGTTGATGTCACTGTGATTCAACATCCAACATTTCACAAATCATGGTTTTTGGAGAGCTCATATATTAAGAGGAGCCAAGCTCCCCCTGGCTCCTGTGATCATCCAATCCAATACACTGCCATGTTTGTCGATTTTAAAATTAAGGACAGGTTGCAATTAATAGAGTAATGTTTTTCCTTGGTGGTAGAGATCCACAGCTCAAGCTATAGTGTCCTTATTTTAACAGTTATGTAATCATAAAAAGAAACATTACAACAAGCTAAAGAAATCTAATGGAAACATTACCTTATCCTATAACAATGTTAGCCGCCCTGACGAATGGCTAGGCATATGGATCAATTATTGCACTTTTAAACCCAGGTGCTATAAAACAGACCAGAACTTCCTCTTGTCTTTGGGGGGGG
>JAODUK010017262.1:0-13105 GCA_027564635.1 Typhlichthys eigenmanni | reverse complement strand
AAATTCCTATTGTATTACCCCCCCCCCCCCCCCCCCACTTGCTTTAATAAAAAAAATGATGAAACCTTGGTAACATGATGCAGTAGGACAATTACTGATCCATGATCACTATGGCCGGTTTCCTAAAAATAATGCATTTAGCACCCACCTAACATGCACAATTGACGACATACAATTATGAGATTTTATACTGATTTAGGTTAATGTGTTCACCCAAAAGTACAAATCCCGGTCTAGACAAAGTCAGTATATGGGGCATAGAACTTCACCGACTGTTTAATTTTACATCTGTGTATAAGGCATTTCCATTTATGTTGTGTTCCATACTGTATACCAGCATGACGATACGATGTATGTTGTCTTGCTTATACCAGCATGACGACACCTACCATAAAATATCACATCACCACCACTAGAGGATACAAAGAATTTATGGAAAAAAAGCCAAACTAAAGGCACACGGCAAGGGTGCAAGAGATAAACCTAGTAAATCATGTCAGGATTGTTCATAGCAATCTGTGTGGTGAAATATTGCCATTACAAAACATGAAGGGAGGAAAACGATTCAGGCGTTTTTCAGGAAGCGTTCCGGCATGCCTGGGATACTTTGATGTATGGGAACCATAAGCCTAAAGTTCCCAAAATGACAAAATCCTGAAATACATTTCCTGCTTTATGCAGTATGTCCAGAGCTCAACATTTCATAAGTATTAAGATGCTCACGTCTTCACCATCTTGCTTTGACCCATATTTTGAAGGTCCGGTGGTCAGCTTCAAACAGCGCATACACTCTCCAGAACATCACTTTCCACCTTTGTGGTCTCTCCCTTTCCCATACACTGTTTTAGTTGTTCTTCTCCATATGTAGTCTTTCTTCTCCATGTTCACAGTGTTGATTTAAGCCTTGTCCTGTCAGACAACACTCTCCCTCTCTCTCCTTTCCACCAGGAGCACTCTATAAACTCCCCTTTACCCATCTTTTGTTCTCGAATCAGAGCCTTGGGTTAACTGTCCAAAGCCCAAAAGTCTCCTGATATGAGCCTCTCAATGCAATGTTTGCTTTAGGAAATTAGTCATACATTTGGGGAGCTAGTTGGTCGTTTACAGACAGGGACAATGGTTAGTGCAAGACCAGACAAAGGAAGGCTGCAGGACCAATCTAGGATATATCACTTCCTTGATAAAGTAGGAAGACAAACAAATTAAGTGTGCACGTACAAACACGCACACACACACATGGGACTGCTTGTGCTAAAAGTAGTAACTACTTTTTCAGCCCAGGGCCATCATGGTATTGTGAGGCAATAGGCTAATTCATAATACACACAGAAAAACGGTACAGTTACCTAACCAAGTTTTAAGACTTCCTCCTCAAACCCAAGCCCACCATAAAATTCCATCTCTTTTAAACAAAACTGCACACGTATTTCAGATCATCCAGGGATAAGGTTTGTTTCGATATGTAGAGAAAACGCCGCAAGTTCAGGTAGACGGCTTTGTGATTACAGGCTCCGCGGGGGGACAAAGGGAAAATAGTCCTGCAATTACATTCCTCCAACTGAGACTTTATGGCGGTGAGCTTCTCTCTCCTCTCTCCTCTCAGGCATTACGGAGGCTTTAAAAAGGCAGGAAAGGAAAATGTTAAGCAGGCAGGGACAACTCTCTCCCAACTGCAATTACATTTCCGCTCAATATATTGACAATTAGAATGTAATGTTCTGCTTTTTCTTGTCCAGAGGCTAAACAAATGAACAAATGATCTTAGAAGAATTTATATCCAGGGGATAAACCTTTAAAGTTCTAAAAGTGTAGGCTAAGCCTACTGAGATCAAGTTATACTAGCGCTAACACTCTGGACTAGAGCCATTGTTTAAAATTAGCTGTCCACTGATGGAAACCAGTATGATCTGCTGGTTCTAATAGAAGGCTCCACATTCAGAATTGTTTTATTGAGTGTTGATAACATAAAATCTTGAGAAGCAGCCATGTTTCAGCAAAGCCTGACTATTAGACAGTTGTTTGAACTTGTGGTATCCTCGTTACAAACTGCATGCATACTGTACAGTACATTTTAAATCGATGAGTTAAGTATAACATGGGGGTAAATAGAAGAAAAAACAAACAACACTATTAAGTTCACAGCTCTGTGCTTAGTGGCAATTGTGCTGGACATGGTTATACACACAAATAAGCCCACCTTATGCGCAATACAATGAACGCACTTGCTCAGAAACGACATCATTGTTTATTATCTTCTCTCTCACTACAGAAAACAATGAACCGAGAAGAAATTACGTGGTGCTTTTTAGGCGTTTTACTTCCAAAACACGTGTTAACGTCACCTAATAAGGACACAATTCCTTCTGTTGTTTTATGACAAGAAAAACCATAACCCATCGCTATTTATCATTCATAGTTGACTTATATTACCATCTAATATGGGCACATGATGTTGTTTACCTGGAGACAGTAACGTATCCAACATTGTGCACACCTGTCTCAACAGGACACCATCCTGATAGACAGGCAGCAGAGTGGATGGAGAGGTGCGAGGGGAACTAACAGCCTCATAAAAGCTTATTATATTACGTCTTTAAACAGAGACACGTTACAAAGGAAATGACAGCCTGCAAGGAGACTCTCAATAACGGCAGGAATCTCCTGACCGATCTCTCTCTCTCTAAGGAGAGACTCTCAATAATGCAGGAATCTCTCTCTCTCTCTCTCTCTCTCTCTCTCTCTCTCTCTCTCTCTCTCTCTCTCTCTCGCTCTCACCCCCCCACTCCATTTAAATGGATGTGTTAGCATGGTAGTTACAGTAAGCCTAAAACAACCATAAAGCATTTCATCTTGTATATTTCCAATTGGCAATAAAAGACTAGAAACAGTAGTTAATAGCTGATCAACCACCCCCCACCTTTTACATAAAAAAAAAGCTTACAGCTCAGCTTGTGAACAATTAACTGATAACCGAGGGAGGATCTTTCAATTTGAAGCAGCCCTACCACCAATAAGGCTAACATGCCACATGTAATCAATAGACTGGTCTTCTATCAATGTTTGGATGAATTGAGTTGTGTGTGTGTGTGTGTGTGTGTATAAAGTTTTAGACTCTATGCTTGGGGGGTGCGGGGGTACAAAGGGATTTCAGTTGTGAGAGGAATTTGGGTTTATGGGCCCTCCCCTAAGGAGCCATGTGTGTACAACCGTTTATTTTCACACGTTCCCAGAGGGGACCTGCCACTAACCTGCCACTAACCATAAGCAGTGTAAATCCAATTTAAGTGCCCATTGGCTGTCTCAAAAAAACAAACAAGGTGTGTGTGTGTATACGTCACAGGCGGGCACGGTCATGTGACTCCACAGGATACCATCCATCTTCGTGTTCAAACACACAGTCAGGCGCTCTTGGCTATGCAACGGTGTATTGTAAACCTCAAGTCTAGCATGTTTCGCACATCGTTATGTGTGTGAAGTCGAACTTTCCCCCGAGAATGCCGTTCCTACATGGCAGTAAAAAAAAAAAAAAGTTTAGGCCCTTAAATACACAGCTACAGTCACTGTTATAACCTCGCCATTTTCATGCATGAGTTCGAGCTGTTTGGCTATTTTGGAAACATTCCTTTAAAACACAGACAACAGCATCTGCTTTGTGCAAACACAAAAGGACTGAGGAGCAACTGGCCTTGTCTGGCCTTGTCAGACAGGTGAAGCTGCCTTACATCCATGTTGAAGGACAGATTGACCCTACATGTTCCACCATGGTTCAGATGTATGTGAAACTCATTGGGCTCATCAGCCCAAGATAGACAGGGAAGAGAGAGCCAAGGTCACGCGGTGTATGGACACCTTTCGGGAGAAGAGACTAGAGTGCAGCTGTCCTACCTATCACTGATGAGCCCAGCTAGCTCTTGTCTGCCAAAACACAAGCGTCAGGGACAATTGGCTATTTAGCATTTTATTGTTAGACAGGATAAGCAATTGAGGCGTAGCAGAGGAAGTAAGGGGTTTGCCCTGAAGTGCTGCAATGAAAGGGATTGTCATTGTCAATTTAAACGGGCACCAAATTAAACATGGTTCACAGAGGAAATTGCTTAATATGTGAGCTTGAATAACTATTCCTCAAGAGAAAAACTAAAAACATTTAGCACAGCCTAATACTTTCTCCAACTTTTCCAGTAAATTATTCTCAATAGCAGTAGCCTACAGTACATACTACAAGACAATATTTACAGCAAAATGGAACAGAAGTTTGTATATCTTATAAGTCTAATGCTATCCGTCATGAAAATATCTCCTTGTTTGCGGTAGGTATTGCCGTTCAACTCACTTGAATTCACCATTGACCTGAACACACTCAGATTAGTCCAGTTTATTGCTATACATTTTATATTAATAAAAACTACAAAATGTACCTAAAAGAGATGTTTATATTTTGGTCACAGCTGAGCTCTTAGGCTATTTCTTAAGAGGAAATCAACACAACCAATGTGCCACCTGAATGCCAAAGCATCAGACCTGTTTACACCTCACAGTTAAAAGGGCTATTGTGACCGTGACAGTAATAATGATGACGTCATTGTGTATCCTGTTGAGGAATGACTAGCACATTCATTTACTTGTTATAGCCTTTCATGGCATCACAAGGACCTGGAATTGTTGGAGTTAACCCCTAAGACATAATGACACGGGGTGTTAAATACAACCTCGGGGGAAACAATAGGGATCTGGGAATCTGGGAATCTGGTACTAAAGTTTTAAACCCAACATTACCTGTCTACAACTAAATGGTAATTAGACTGCATTTATACAGCGCTTTACATTATTTTGCCTCACATTCACCCATTTACACACACATTTATACACCGATGGTGATTGCTGCCATGCAAGGTGCGACCAACCACCGGGAGCAGTTATGGGGGTAAGGGGTTAGGCATCTTGCTCAAGGATGCTTACAGGTAGGTCAACACCGGGGTTCGTACATCACATCATCACAGATCAATCCTATTACTATTACTATTACTACTAATAAATAAATAAACATTTAAGGGTGCAGTTACACTTCAATGCCACAAAAGAGCTAATGAAAGCAAGTTTTTTTAACTAATCGCAATGCGTAACAACTGTTTGGAAAGGTGTGGACTATGCCTTGTAAAAAAAAAAATAATAATAATATACTACATTTGAAAAATGTATATAATTGCTAATAAAGGCATTTATTTTATTTGGTAGGTTGTGAACAGTAAATGGACAGGTTGTTCAAGACAGCTCATCAATTAACACATACTAGCGTCAACACACAACTTATCAAATGTCATATACACTGTAGAACAAATATGGCCCTTGACACCATAACTCAACAAAAATAACAAAACTCAAATCTGAGTTAACTTTTCAATTACGGCCACCTGTACATACAAGGTAAAGCATAAAAATGTATAGTCCGCATTCGCGTTCGTACACGCAGACACACACACACACACGAGTGGTCAGCTGATGTGGGGAGGTAGTGTTTATATAGACACGAGTCCCTGCTGACATTAAACCCACCCTCTGGTTTCGTCCCTGAAGGGTCTGGATGGAAGGCAAATAACAGCATTCAGCCAGTACTGATAGCTCAACACACACACTGTAATGTACCTTCCACTGCAAACCCTTGTTATCATCCATTCATGGGATGTTCCCGTCTAACCTCCACCCCCGCAGGATTCCTGGAGAACTACACCCGGTCTAAACAGGACGCATCTTCGCGGTGTAAACAACTGTCACAAAGCACATCAAGGAACAGGGCTGCATTTAATAAGAGCGCCGCCAGCCACACATTCTTCCACTTTACTCACTAGACTGACTGGTACAGTAGTAGTTTAATTCAAAGGACACACCTCCAGTGTAGCTCTGTTGTAACCAGTCCTTCTCAGCGGCAGCAGGAGTAGCCAAAAGGTTCACAAAATGATTTTGGGTGGGCTTTAACATGTCATGGTTATCTAGCTGCTGTATCATCCTCACATCTTCAGCAAAAAAGAGAGAGAGAAAAAAAAAACAACATGGGTTTTCATTGCAAAAAAAACAAGCGCAAAACAGGACATGGAAACGAATGCTATGAAAGAGAACAGGGCATCTCTGTGGGCTGTGAAAATGTTGGTGGTGTGTGTGTGTGTTGGGGTGGGGAGAGGAAGGGTGGGGGGGGGGTCATAGGTCAAAAACTACGGTAAGTAAACATGCCAGTGCCAATACTGGGTCTACTACTGTAAACTGGGTCGAGGCCTGTGCCAGATGTGTACCCCACCCCACCCACCACACACACACACACACAGTGTGTGTGACCATGAAACTACTCCCAGCTCTCATTTCTTTTTTTTTCTCCTCATCGTCATGTACTATCTCACCATTCTTTGCCCTTCCCTTTCTTGGCCTGCAGGTCCATCTGTCAGCCAGCTGGCGGAAAGGGAGGGTTGGGGGGTGGGGGAAGAAAAGTGAATTTGGAGGGGAAGGGAGGGGGGCTACAGTTACACCCGGCGGTCTGCTACTCTCAAATCCGTGCCTCTAATGACTGTTTGGTGGGTCTCATTAGGGCTTGACTTGTGGCTGGGTGACGTCATGACGTCACCTGTGCTCAGGCCAACATCGATTACGCACCGGGAACGCCAGTCGAAGAAATGGCGTGCCTCCGTTATCGATAAGTCACAAGGGAACCTGGGTTCACTGGGTTAAATACACTGCTACCCACAAGCTACAGTATCTGAAATAGATAGTTGGCCAATGACAATATATATATACACACACACACACACACATACATACTGTATATACATATATCACGTTGTTTACAGATGTCTTGGACACAAACCAACTGTAAGCCCATTTCACACTGGACAAAATATCCAATAACGCCCGCGAACGTATGGGTTTTGTCTTTAGCGAGAAAGATTACAATCAACATTCATTCCCGGGACAAATGACACTGCAGTAGTCATGGGTATTTATATCGTCTCCAGCTTCGATCGCCAGTGAGGCACCGCGAGGGAAACGTGACACCCGGGTGGCCAAGAGAATGTCCGGGCGGGGCTTCACTGTCATCAATAGCCATCACGAAGTCAATGGTGGCTTATCGCCTGAGTCGGTAACTTTGTGATCTCAGCCACAAGTTCCATCATTCTCTATCCAATAGGGCTCGAAAATCTTTCCAAATTCGTCGGCAACAGGTTTGAAACAGAGACAGAAGACATACAAAATATGCACTGTCACCAGGACTAGAACAAAAACAAAACTGAATACAAAAAAAAAAGAAGCCACTTGTACAGGCTGGAAAATACCCATGGTGATTTACATTGTTTACTAACCCAGTTTACCGGCACGTTTTTGAAGTCCAAAGTGACATAAACATTACTGGCAATAATGAGAAAGGGCTCAATCGCATATTTCCCCACAGTTAAAACAACCCACTTCTGTGATCATTTTTGTGTGGGAAAAATTTAGATTTAATACTTTAGTTTGACATTACAGAAGCATAGTGGACCATCATCATATAAATATTATGAAAGGTGACCTTCGATATTTATTATTTTTCTAAATTACCGACAGTACTACCTATAATTGGCCGCCATTACACGGTATTTCAGAATCCTTGTTTGTCACTGCTTGGTTAGAAGCCTCCTGTAATGTTGAGCTTCAGGTGGGAGTGATTGACAGTGTCCAGCTCAATGGATCCCACTGAGAGTTTAAGAAAGCTCGCCTCCATCACCCTCTGTAGTTCTGACGTGGTCTGAGCTCGGCTGCATGTGCCGTAACATGACTCTAGCCCGTGCTCATAACCTCAACCTTGCTTCCATTCCCGCTGTTGGTTTAACCTGCTGTTAATGTGCCCTTCGCTAGCTGCTCCTCTCAAACGCAGTTCTGTTCCCCACCGCGACCGACGTCCAGCCCGCGTCTAGCCTCCGTCGCCCCTAGCTGTCAAATGCAATTTACAGGCTCTACGAACCTAACCGAGGAAGAATGTGCTTTCATGTCCGTAATCAAAGCTTAGTAATGTATGTAAATAGAGCTGCCAGGGAGCGTACCATAAAGGAGATTTATCGCACGCTGCTTGTCATGTTGGACCCGGTCTGTAGGGCTGTTTGTTAGGCGCATCAGAATCTGACGGAAATTCTCTGACAGCATCCAGAGATGGCGGGTGGGTTTAACTGGCGGTGGTTAGACCCACCGCCTCAAACGACACGTGATTTTCTGGCTTCTTAGATATGAAGCCAACCAGAGAAATATCTCCTGTGGCCCATGAGTCTACTCCATTCCATACCTCCCAAAGCGCACACCCTTATATAATACCGGATTTGTACTGTATATTTTAGCTAAAACATTCCCCTCTTGCATAACACTAAAAACACAACCAGGATCTAATCGGACTAACATCAAATGTATGTGAATGTTTAAAACACATTCTTTAAACCATTAGTTTATACTCTATGTCTGCAATTGAGATTCATACGGTACGACATGCCAAAATAGACAGGAGTAGCAGGAATGTGCAGATTCAGACCTGCATAGCCATTGGTAACCCTCTTGACCTTTTTACCCTGGGCTTTGCTACACCTGTCAGCAGCCTGTGATCTCTGCACCCTAAGCTGGTGACCTTTCAAAAACATTAGTCCAAAGCCAACGTGAGACAACCGGGGTATGATTTAAACAAATGCCATCCCATCTTAAGGTGTTGTTTTAACAGCACAAACTAATATAAATATTGAATTGCCTGAATTAACTAAATACATTGTCTGTACACGGTCATACACACCGAGACTGCAAATAACATGACAAAAGAAGAAGAAAGAAAAAAAATAACATTTATTTGCTATACCTCTTTCCTCTGGGAGCATTGGACTCATTTAGATAACACACTTGTGTCCTTTGAATGCCTTGCGTTTTCCCAGAGATGTGCTGGGGTACATGGCGCATACAGAAACAAAGCCAGATGATTTTCTTTTCCCTTTGGACCAGCTTTGAAATTTTATGGACCTGGAGCTCTGCTGTGACATGAACAACGTGGCCTGGGCTGCATGGGTTGCATCAGACAGCTTTGGTACCGTATGGCCTCTGATCATATCAACACATGGCCTATAGACACACACACACACACACACACAATTAAAGGCCATTAGACTGAACGCAAAAAAAAGAAAAAGAAAACATTTTCTTATTTTTAGACACATTCTTTTCATCATGTCTAATATTCAAGAACATGTGTTTTCAGGCCCTGAGCCACAAAACACAGTCAGTGACAGCACGGAGTAATCGCATTACGCTGACCTCATCTCCACAGTGTCCCTCTCCTATCCCCCATGGCTGTCCATAGTGACATGTCTCCCATTCAGAGCCAGTTGGATGAAAGCGCCGAGTCTCCCCTCATTCAATAAAGCGCCTGGCGATTCCAGCCAAGGTTTCCACGTCTGTACAAACACACCGGGCTCGGCCGAAAACAGAGAAAACCTCCATATGTGTCCTCATCCATTCTCGGGGGCCTGGACGTGAGCAAACAGCTCGCTTTTGCAACCCAGGCAACCATTTTCGCTTGGCGCTGCACGAACCATTCAGTCCCCACACACACACAAACACGCACACGCACACACACTGTAGACCAGGCCTCAGACGGTAGACTCAACCTCTTCACATGAATCAAGGGGAATAAACATCATCAAGACTTCCTGACTCTTTGTGTCGCTATAGCGCCGAAGAGACCCCTGAAAAGCTAGCAGATAGTGACAGCAGGAAGCCCATTGTGTGAACAGGAAGGATCTACGGACCGCAGCACTGTGTTTAAATGGCCTGAGCCGTGGGGGGCATATATTAACTGCTAATATTATGGAAAAGTGACCTGAGAGAATAGAACAAAAACAATAGTGTTTAATGTAATGTCATTATACAGATGTGATGATCACATCATCACATCTACAAATCTGATGATATAGAAGTCGTCACCCATACAAATAAGCCTGGACTAAAATCAATATTATTTTTAACCACTACATTATAACTGTGATTAGTTTGTTACAAAGAACTGTAGGAGCCAAGCTATGTATTTACTTATGTCAGTGTTTGGCTCTAACTCAAGTTAACAAAACAGGTGCTTAGATTGGCAAACCCAAATTGCAGTAAACGGTTGATTTTGTAAAAAAAATCTGATGTTGCCTCCCGCTCAGTTCAAAGGATAATATCGCCTTTAATTATATGTCGCACACACGCACGTGAAAGGCGAAAGCGCATGCACACACACACGCTCGCACACACACACACACATGCACGCGCATGCACACACACACACTCGCACACACACACACACGCATACACACAAGCATGGGAAAGTTCAGTCTTCAATTGAGGAGTTTGCTTGGACAGATTGGACAAATATTTCTTTAGTGTGGTCGTCTCATCGCCTCTGTTCGGCCCTGACAGCCACAGAAGAGGGAGCACACAATCCGAACTGCATTGCCTTATGGACGGGGTGGCTGAGCCATCCCAAGACACATGGTCATCGAAGCAGCTGCCTCAATGTTTACCTTGAAAACACAGCCTTGTTTTAGGAATCAATTAGATAGTTATAGGGGGAACATTTCAAATGAATTTTCCTTTAAATTACACAAGGCATTGAAGATTCAGCACACCAAAAAGCAAATTTGGACAGTAAGCAATATTCAGCCATGCCGTACAAATTAGCAGCTCTTTATCCTTAACCGCAGAATACATCACGCATAGTTTTATTTACGTCTTATTTACAAATCAAGAGACGGTGAGACAAATTCAAATCTGTTTGGCAGCATATGGAGACATGTATGGAGTGGTTGGCGGTGTAACAGCACACCGACTGCAATGACAAACAGCAGCGCGGGCCACATGGCCTTGTAAATCAACCCCCCGACCCCACCCCGACAACTCTCTCGCATCTCCCCCACACTGCCGAAGTGTATGTAACGTCATTATAGAGAATGATCGCTTCTTAGTCCTGCTGTTCTACAAAAGGTGAGACTGAGGACAGAGGTGAGATGAGGAGGCCATTTTATAACAGAAACCAAAAAGATGCTAGCATACATAGTTTGATCCTGTACAGCAATCTTGTGCTGCATTGTTTCACGCTTTACCCGCAGATTGGAAACAGTTCTTTATAAACTTATGAGCAGACGTCGTATTTTAAGTAATTTCTGTCAAGAGCACATTCATTTCAGTGCAATTAACATTTAAAGTTAGTTGGCCAAAACGCACTCATTATAATTCTTACATTTGTCTTGGTTTTGGCAATCCTGCACTCTCATCTGCAGTTCTCAGAAAAGTTGTTTAAAAACAATATTGTCAGTGAATATTTTCAAGGGTTATAAAAATACAACAGGAGAACACTGTTTGGTGTTAAATCTACTGGGAAATGTCTGCAGTGTTTTCTTCCCTATGACAAATATTTTCAAAAATGTGTTAAATCTTAAATCTAAATGATGAGATAGTCCAACCATTGACCACAAATCTGTCTTTGGTAATGTGTGTTACCAATACTGCATATGTGCTAAAAGATAAAAACATTCAGTAAGCCTGTTAAAAAGCCACGCGTGTTTATTCTGTCTTTTGTAGATTAGCCAAAGCAGCTTGAAACTTAAACAATGAATGGTGAATGCCATTTAGCATGTCAGACTATTGACTGTTGTATTTTGACAATATAGTCAATACATTCCAAATAAAATTGCATTCTGCTGCTTGTATAGACAAAAAAAGGTTTCATAAACTCTCTCACCTAAAAACAAGGTTAGCTGATCCACAGAAATAAGACCACCATCGGTCGTGAGCACGGTCATATTGACAAAAGAGCTACTGTATGCAAACCTAAGTGGACATTGAGCTATGATTACATTATCACTCTGTATCTATATGGTTGTGCGTCATTCAGCAGAGGCTAGACATGCCAGGTACTTTACAACCTATAGCTGGGGATTGATGACCACAGCATGGCCAAAAGTCAATGAAGGCCTCTGCCAAATAGGCATTGTGTCTTCAGAAGCATGGGAGTCGCCAGTGTCATCTGTGCCCTCTTGTGGAACTCTGGCACACTTCACCCTCAAGTCAAGTCAAGTCAAGTCAAGTCAAGTCAAGTCAAATGTATTCTTATAACCTGTAATCAGTCTCAAAAGGCTGTACATTTCACATGGAAACCAACACCCCCTTAACCTGCTCCTCCCCCCGGGCAAGGAAAAACTTCCATTAAAAACCCCTTAGGAAAAAAAAAGGAAGAAACCTTAGAAAGGGACCACAGAGGGAGGACTCCACCCCTCCAGGACAGTTAAGATGCAATAGGTGATGATAGCCAAACTTTTAGATTTAGCAATAATACTTTGAATAATATGTTTAGTGCAGAACTAACACGTCAGATAAATGTAAAGCGTTTTGTAAGTTAGTTAATTAAGAGTTGTCTGTCAATAGTAGCATTAACAGTAGCCTCCAGTTCCATTCACCTCTACATGCTCCGACTTGTCTGAGCCGGGACACAGAGACACCACTGCTGGCAGGCCCTGTCTCCTGACTTACAGTATTTTACCACCCCTCATCATTCCTCTGGTCCTCTGGTTTCTCTGCTCCCTCAGATCACTAGGCAAGGCCCATGCCCCAGGCTTATGGAGATTCATTAATGGTGGTCAGTGTGTGCCGATAGATCGGCAGGAGATTGGAATCGACCGATTTCCACTGAAAATACGAGATTGGTGGTAGTCAGATTTTCCTTTCTATGGAAAAACGATCTTTGTTGTCAATTGACCTTTCCCCCTTTCACTTGTCCTACCTAGTTACTGTAACTAGGTAGGACACCGCACAAGATACCTAGTTACTGTAACTAGGTAGGCCAAAACACCATAGAAAGCTATTACAGGAAAACAGACAGTTGACGGGAGCTTCTTAAGCCCGCATGATCCCGCTAGAGAATTGCAGCTCTTATGCTATGCTTAAGGTGGCCAACGCCGGTGTTATGCCTAATTCTGTGTCCTGCCGAATTCAGTGACCCTTTCGAAACTAAGTATGTTAAATAAAGCAGAAAAAGCATGAAATAGTTCGATAGATCTATAAATAATATTTAGAAATATCTAGACAT
>JAODUK010017251.1:0-22500 GCA_027564635.1 Typhlichthys eigenmanni | reverse complement strand
CAGACTCCCGGCCTGCTTTGCAGCAGCTAGGCTAAACGCCAGAGAGAAATCTTCAGACGACAGGAGACCACAATTCATTTATTTGACAAGTAACCGGTAACAACGCCACTTCATCATCTTATGTTATAACCAGCCTTTTTGGGTTGTGTACTGACTGTGTGTGTTTTCTGTGTGCCAAATCAATCTACCCAGAATTAAGCATGCGGCGGAAGGGTCAATTTGCTATTTTCTTGGCACACGCTGCGCTTGTGGGTTTATAGCTCTGTGTGTGTGTGTGTGTGTGTGTGTGTGTGTGTGTATGTGTGTGCGCGCGCACACTCCATCAGAAAGACTCTAATAGGAGGAGCAGCGAAGAAGCTGTCAAAGCAAAAACCTGACAGACGCCCCATCAGCAGAGATGAAATACGTACGCCAAGTGAACACACACACACACATGCGCACGTAAACCACTTCCAATTTGCACAAGCAGGTTTAATTAGGAAGTTACAATACTCCCTTGCGTGTCTGTGCGTTTGTTTGGAAAGATCCCAGTTTTGGATGTTCAGCTCAAACCGTTAAGCTAATTGAATTGAGATCTGGTTAGATATACACCTGTATACATTAACAGCACTGTTTCTGATACAGAGCCTGCAGCAAGTTACCAATGCAGACTATAGGCTGCCAACCCTGTAAGACCTTTAAGGCCTTAAAACTAAAACATCTCTTCCTGTAGCTCTCCAAAGAAATATTTTCTTTTTTACAGACTACATTTACATAGCCAATAGGGTCTATATGCCATATCTTATAGTCCATTGATATACTGGTATAATTCCTCCCCATAATAAGTATTTGTCATATCTCAAAATTGACAATATAGTTGATGAGAATTATGTTTACATACTGTACATGTCGCAACATAGTCATCTCATACTGTACACTGAAAGAATAGTGACACTACAGTACATAGGGTTTGAATGAATTGAGGGCTGTTTCCATTGGGCATCTCTTTGACTGCAAGTATAAGAAACGTGGATACTTGTCTGGTAGCTGCACCCCCAAAATTATTTGGCTGACTTTTTGTGGCCAGAAATATGGTGTCTGCTATGCTATTTTCATATCGTCAATTATTGTTACTGCATAGTTTTAGCTAGGCTATTTATCGGCCATCCAACCCTTTATGCTCATAGTCCCTGTCTATCTCTAATGAAGGTTCTGGAAATGAAGTACTTTATGGAAAAAATGGACAGTCAAAGGTTAGTCAGCTGTTGCCAGGGGCAACACTTGGGGCTTCCCTGAAGAGATAAACACAGTACTGTCCATGTAGGCTGTATCAACTGTCACATATTAGGCTACTTGTGGAAGTGTGTGTGTTTTTGTATGCGTGCATGCGTGTGCGTGGTGACAGTGGTCGCTCTTTCTGCAATAACCCTCTAATCCTGACATTTATCCATCCGTCCATCATCCGTCTTGTTGTGTTTGCTACCTCCCAATTCCCACCTTTCCTCTTTGTTTCCTGGCTCCTTCTTCTCCACCTTAAGGTAACAAATATTGCTACTGCAGTGTGGTGTGTGTATCAGAGAGAGAGAGAGAGACAGAGAGAGAGAGAGACAGAGAGAGAATGAGTGAGTGAAGAGATGACAGATGAAATGGAAGATTCTTTCATTAGATGTGTTTGAAGCTCAGCAGGGTCACTGCAATAGCAGACATTTAATTACAGCAGAGTGAACACCTCCCTATCCAGACTCACACGCACATGCACACGCACACACACGCACACACAGGGAGGCCTTTGATCGAGCATGCTCCCAAAAGGTAATAATATAAACCACTCAGCAGGAGGACTAACCCTCCAGATACACTGCTCTCTCTCTCTCTCTCTCTCTCTCTCTCTCTCTCTCTCTCTCTCTCTCTCTCTCTCTGTGCTAAGTAGGCCTGCAGCAGCAGTAATGGTGATGGATGCAGATGGAGGGAGCAGGTCTTAAATGTCAAACTCAAATGAAAACACTGTTCCACCGAGACACGAGCAGCTGGACACAGCTAGTGATATTTAACACTAACACTAACACACACTCTCTCTCTATCTATCTCTCTCTCTCTCTCTCTCTCTCGCGTGCGCTCTCTCGCTCGCTCGCACACACGCACGCACGCACGCACGCACGCACACACACACACGCACATACATAAACACAATATGCACCCAAACTTGCACATGCACACTCATACACATAAGACGATCTCTGGACAAAAAGACTATGGTCTGACGACGATTTACCTTTTTAGTAGCATGATGTGTTGATAACTGCTTAAAGAATGAACAAACTTCATTCTCACATCTCAAGTATAAGAGAGGCGTATGGAGTTCCTCATGCAGCTGAACTATCAAAAATGTTTCTCATATGAAGTGTCTATTGCGGTACATACAGTACATAATTTTATGCGTAAACAACGTTTTGGACAGCATTTAATCAATAGTTATTGTTACAACTGTTTTGATCACCTCATCCAGCTCTACCACCATTTCGAAACACGCTCGACTTCAACATCATCTCACTACCTTACCCTGATTGGTCCCCTAGCAAGGTGGCTGTGAAGATGTTAATGCAAACAGGGTTTCCACACTATAATCTCAGTGAAAACAAATTGAGCTGAAAGCTTGTTGTGGGGAGCCAGGCTATGGAGTCCCAACAATATACGCATAACATTGAACCACCCAGCGTTTTGCTTATGAGCTTCTCTATGGGTTATACAGACAGGAGAAGTGGATCTATCTACATATGTAGATAGATTATTCTTTGTGGAAACACAATATATATAATAATATAATAATAATATATCTATATATGAGATATGGGGATAAAATAGATTAATAACAAACATTATATGCTCCGGCAAATCAAAGCATCTTGGTTTCGTTTTCATTACTGGAAGTGAGAATTCTCCGCAATTCGCCGCTGTCTATCCTGACAGACAGCATGCATTGGCCTTCAAAGGTAATATGTAAGCGTGGATATATTGTAACATGTTTTACAACGTATAGTGGCTGTTCCACTTCTTTAATGTTACACGTGAAGAGACGTTCTTTGGAAGGGTTGGGGGAAGTCAATGCTGTTAACCCTATTGTTGTTAATGTGTGTGTGTGTGTGTGTGTGTGAGTGCCCACACTTTTGCAGGTTTCTGCTTGTGCATGAGTGTGTGTATGTGTGTGTGCGTGTGCGTGTGTGTGTGTGTGGGTGTGTGTGTGTGTACAACATGTCTATAGGCAATATTTAAAATGTCTCCCAACAGTGAAACAGGAATCCTCCAGTGGTTTGATCACTTTCTCTCATCCCAGCCCAAACATAAAGCAGCACGGCACCGCCGTTTCCTCCCACCATCACCGACATAACAACACATGTTTTTCAGTACTCTGTGTCAGGCAACTCTAGTTAGATATGCTAGCTAAGTGCAAGCATGATTGACAGTGTCAATGCAATGATTCAAAGCCCTTAGGTCAACAAAACACCCATGTGTTTTGTTTACAGTTTTAGTCAATGAAAAAGTTTGGATTTGTGACATTGTTTTTGTTTCTGTTGAGATCCCACAATTACAAGCTACTGTAGTATGAAGCATTTCTTTACAGGGGTCGCGCATGGGTCAAATGCTATAGAGACCAGTTGTTCTTAGACAGAACAACAATAACACAACACAATAAGCCCTGACATGTGTTACTGTATATGGAACAGCTAAGAACATCTGTATGTATGTTATGAAAATTGTCCAGATTGTAGTATGTTATATGCAAAACAAAACAAATAGTGTTTTGTCCCTTCTATTACAGTAGGACATGGCTGAGTTTGTATTCATAGTGCCAAATGGCCTTAAATGAAGTTTATCCTCTAAAATCCTGTCAATAAATTTTGATTCAGTAGATGAAAATGAATCATTTATAGCTTGTATGCGTGTGTTTGTGTGTATGTGTGTGTGTGTGTGTGTTTGTGTTCGTGCACACACACACACACACATGTGTGGGGGTTGAGGTGAGGGAATAGTTTTGGACAAAGATGATTCAACAGAACAATCTAAAATTGTGTACCAGGGTTCATTGGTAGTGAATCAGAATGCAGTAGGGACTTGGTGTGAATGTATAGAGAGAGAGAGAGAGAGAGAGAGTGACAGAGAGAGAGAGAGGGAGAGAGAGCGTGAGGGAGAGAGAGAGAGACAGAGAGAGAGAGAGAGACATAGAGAGAGAGGGAGAGGGGAGTGGGATCTCTCCATCACTCCCACTATGACCTTCCAAGAGTCACAGCCTCAGAGCGCCCAGCTAATGCTTCAATACATTAGCTGAATATGCTGCATTATCATTACTGTGTGTGTGTGTGTGTGTGTGTGTGTGTGTGTGTGTGTGCGCATGTGTGCGCACGTGTGCGTGTATGTGTGTGTGTGTGTGCGCATGTGAGTGTGTGAGTGAGTGAAGAATAGCATTCCACTCACTTCATAAGATAACAGAGACACAATGGACGAGTGCAAAGTGAAGACGTGCCCTAACGTGCTCGCACACGCACACGCACACAAACACACGCACGCACGCACACACACACACACACACACACACACACACACACACCGCTCAGACAACAGAGGGCAAGCAGAGAGCAAGGACTGGCAGATAAACACAACATGTCGTGCCTTTATTTAAGGCGGGAGAATGGCTGGCTAGCAGCATTTGGGAGGGCAGGAAGACAGTAATGCGAGTGATTCAGCATGCTGGCAGGGGTCAAGGTGTCTCTGCTTCCGATGTGTGCTGATTCACTTTAATGCTATTGAGCGGCGTCATTCAGGATGTTTCCTGTGTGTCGCACAGTACAACAAGGTATCTCTAATTGATTTGACTCAGGGTTCATTCTCTTGGCCTAATCTCTCGTGGTCCTGGTCAGCCTCTCGCGCTGGCTAACTGCGGCAAGATCCGCCTGTTTGACCGAATACGTAACTCAATGACAAGGTTGGACATTAAACTCATACAGAGGAATTTGTTGAGAGGCATAACGAACATGACTCGGCTGTTTTCAGGTTTTGTATCTTATTAGATAAGTTGGCGATGGTTACTGCTTAAAATAAACTGAAATTAGTAAATACAACACTGCACTAGCGTCACACTTATTGAGTGATAATGCTAACAGCCAATGAATATCAACTTCCTAATTTTTTTGGTTTTTGCATCTGAACTCTTCAAATATACAGTATATATATATATACAGTATATATATTACTGTTAGTATATACAGCATATACTGTACGCCAATGAATAAATATATAGATTTTTTTTGGGACCAACATCAGATTTTATTGCACAGTAAAATGTGTTATTTGAACTGTAAATAAAGTAATTGGATTGCTCTATGATGAAACACACCAATGCTGGTGTTAATAGTGACGAAATTCACCTTTTTATAAAAATCTGCATTATATGGTCTGAAAACTGATCTGCAAGTCATATTCATTCAAAATCACCCCAGGACCTGGCTGGTGTTTCAGCAGTACACTTAGTACACTCATACGTCATCCAATAAAATGCTAATGGGGTCCTCCTCTCAGCCCCTCCTCTCCCTTCATTCAGCTCCTTGAAGCTTTTTTCGAAGTTGTAGTGGGTTGTGCGCTGATACTATAAATTTCACTTATACAAGTATTTTTTAACCCCTAAAACCCCTTGCAGTCCTTCAGGGGGTGCTGAGGCTCCAGGTGATTGATACACTCCATGTAATGGGATGATGTGAGGTGGGACGGAGGTCCTTGACTGGGAGAGTTTTGACCTCGCCATAGAGGAGGCCCTCACCTCTCCTCTCTGTCCCCTCCTGTGTGTGTCTGTCTCCAGGGCAGGATCGCAGTGAGGCGACTCTCATCAGGCGTTTCAAAGGGGATGGCGTCCGCTACAAGGCCAAGCTCATCGGCCTGGACGAGGTCACAGCTGCCCGCGGAGACAAGCTCTGCCAGGACTCAATGATGAAGCTCAAGGTGAGTTCCTGTGTGTTGTGTGTGTGCATGCGTATGTACGTATGTATGTATGTGTTTGTCTGTTGACGTTGCCCTTGAACAGCTGTTGCTTTTGTTACGTAAACTATAGTGAGGCTCTAGAGTCCCGATGGCGCAATGCCGGTGTTAGCGTTTCGTTGTTAACGAAGATGTGGTGATAATTTTGGGTTCAAAGGGAATATTCTGGGCGCGTCTGCTCACTTTACCAAAATGGCCGTGGAGGCCCAGAAGAGGAGGCATCATTCAAAATCAGGTGGCACAGTGCTAGTTTGGTGTGAAATCAAACCAAATATTGTATAAGGATTTGATGTGTTAAAGGGGTGCGTTTACCGGTGGTTGTTTGTGAAGTAAGTCTTGCCAGCTCCCTCTGGGATCCTTCCGATCGACCTTTCCAAGCTACCGTTAATCATTCAGTTAATTTTAGTCCCAGATAAAATAATATATATAAATGGGGTAGCATGACAAGCAGTGAAATGTCAGCGATGACAACAGTTGCTCTAATGTGATTCGAGCCGCTCATTATAAACACACTTGGGCTAATGCAATGATACTCCGTGTAGCCATCAAGTAAAACACAACACAGAACAGAGAAAGGGAAGGAGGTTCAAAGAAAGATACCCTTGATCATACAGGCGATCCTAACATAGTGCTGCACATTGAGCAGTACTATGACAGTGCCGCTCAATGTGTTTTGGTGTAGGCAGAATTACAGGGCTATGGTACATGACAGAGCGGGCTAAGGGGTGCATAAGGAGAAGCAGGTGATTTGGGTGGATGTCTCATTTGCATGGGCAGGAGCAGAGCCACAGGGCAGTGTACAGATGGGAGGGTGGGGAGAGAGAGCAAGGGTCAGGTCAGCTCAGAGACAGAGGTGACGGTTGTTATTGGGAAAGGAGGATGTGATGAGCAGCGCGAGGCGGAATATCAAGACCGGAGTAAAGGAAGTGTTTTGTATTTACAGCTATTATGCAAATGTGGCTTTTGTTTGACAAGGTGATGTTTCTTGAGTTGGAGTAGCCTAATATATTTAATTTAATATTGAAAAAGGAATCTAAAAGGTGATGTGTTACAATACTTACTATATATACAGTATATTGTGTATTTTCTTCAATGTTTTTCATCAGAGAGTCAAAGAGTCAACTACTTAAGCATAACATTCATTATTAAACAGCCGTTAACAAACAACATCCAGAGTACACAGAAGACGATATTTATATTTCGGAAGAGAAAC
The DNA here is from genome assembly GCA_027564635.1 of Typhlichthys eigenmanni. Taxonomy (NCBI): domain Eukaryota; kingdom Metazoa; phylum Chordata; class Actinopteri; order Percopsiformes; family Amblyopsidae; genus Typhlichthys; species Typhlichthys eigenmanni. The sequence goes on along the minus strand of JAODUK010017251.1, from coordinate 15,284 downwards.
AAATGAACATCTTTGCATACATTTAGCCCATGTGTCATTGAATCTTGAGTCGCCCGAGGTGTAGGAGGAAATAGGTGGCTCATTGATCAAAAAGCTTCCCTCCTACTCATTTATTCAGACAGGAAATCCATCAGGTTCCTTTCTCTGATCTCCTCTTTTAAAGTGCTCCTCCCTCTGTCTCCAGCCTCCTTGAATTTACTCTCCATTTTTTTCTTACTTTGTTGCTATCCTTGTGTTACAACTATGACAATGAAGGTGTTGCAGGGCCTACGGGGACAGTTCGATCTGTGCCTATTTTCATCCTTTACATCTTCCTGCTGGGACAATTTTCCCTGTGTATCACTCCGCCACGCATAGCTACTTTTTATAACACAACACATGCTATATATAAACAACAGTATTGTGTAGCCTGTTTATTTCCATTATAACTACTATTACATATTGTTCCGGTAAAATATGAATGCAAATATGATTTTCTTTGAAAATAGATATATTATTATGATATTAAAATGTACTGTTTAATCGTGGTTGTTATCTGTTGTATAGCAGGTATCAAGCCTGTGTGCATCTGTCCTGGGCCGAGCCCTGTGCTGTCTGTCTCCATACAGGGTGTGGCTGCAGCAGCCCGTTCTAAAGGGGAACACAAACAGAGGGTGTTCCTGACCATTTCCTTCGGCGGCATCAAGATCTTTGATGAGAAGTCGGGGGTAAGATATGAAGAGAATCATTATTTGTATGTATGTACAGTGCTGTGTGTATGCGTGTGTGTGTGTTTATGGATAAGTGTGAGAGAGTGTATGCAGTGTGTTTTCACCATTAATGAGGCATCTCCATGAGAGGGCGCACCCCCAGGGGAAATCAGGAGGCCCTAATTGAAACCCTGAAAACAAGGCCTCAGTAGATGAGAGAACATGGCATCCTATTGTCTGCCTGTATCCACACAGGGAATACACTGGTTTTATATTATGCTGCAGGATTATGCATTTTCCGTCCTACACCGAACGGTTATCGGGATAGCAGACTGTGGATGTAGCCTGGCAGAGTTTGCTCCTTGTTCATCTGTTCATCTCTCAGTCTGTGTGTGAATGCTCAAAAGAGATCTATATGGTGTGAACTACATGCAGTGGTGTTTTAGACATTGGTAAGATTGCAGTGCAGTGTTGCCTTTAATAAATCAGAAAGGAAAGGAAGGAATCAGAAGTCAATTACAGTACTTCCCTATACTTGCCAATGCTGACACATTATACTAGGCTAACATTGAATGCTGTACATGCATTCAGTGCTTTATCATATAGCTTTGCTTGTCACTGAGATGGCAAAATAACAGGTCTGTAACATGAAATTAATACAAAGACTGGGACTGTATATACGTAGAAGAAAGTGCAATCACTAGTACATGCACAGTTTAAAGGTATAGTCAGCTATGGCAAGCTAAATGTAAGCTAATACACTTTTTGTCAAACTCAACAAACATCTCGCATTTTGCTAGTTTACCGTTCAAAAATAATCTGATACTTCTGCACAGCCCTGCCTCCGTCAATAGTAACATAACCTAGCGTAAAGTAAGGCAAACACCGCTCGTATCAAGAAAGCCATAGCACTTTGCTTTGCTTCACAACACATTTCTATGTGTGATGCGCCGCCGCGGAGGACCTCAGAGCGATACTGTTTTGATTTGAGCTCAAAGTTAGCAAGAATGACTGCCCCTGCCTTTTAGTCATATTCAGTTACAGTAAGAAAGACAACATGAAAGTTACATGTTACAGTACAGCCATCTAGCCTAAGTGTTTCAATTAATATACAAAAGTGGGTTGTTTCTGTCCAACTAAATAACAAATATGTACGGTACTACTGTAGCATAACCTGGTCGGCTACAGTAGCTCAGCTTGTTCTTACTAGATCCCTCTGTCCTGTGTTTAGATTATTCTGTTGAAAACATCATTCCGCAGCAGTATACTGTAGCTGATATGTAATGCTGCATTGATCTCTAGACACTTGTAGAACATCAGGTGGTCAGCTGGCTCATGCAGATAACCCTCTACGCCCCACTGTTTTGTAGCCATGTTCCAAGACCGCATGCTATTCTGCTGGCATTCAGTACATAATAACACTGTCAAAGATCTTAGACTTAGACCATGCATGCAGTATGGATCTGGTTTTAGAGGCAGATGTGTTACGCATCAGATTTACACCTTGATACTAGCTGGATCTAACTTTGAGTGTGAGTGTGTGCACGTGTGTGTTCGTTAGGCTGTCAGATTGGCAGGACACAGCAAGCCAATGGCCTCCCACACGGTGTGTTTTTGGCACACTCATCCTTCACCCCTCAATCCCTTTTTTTATAACCCTCATTCCTCTTTGCCTGCCCCCTGATGCTTTAACCCCACCCCAGAGAGAGAGAGAGAGAGAGAGAGAGAGAGAGAGCGAGAGAGAGAGTGGGAGAGAGAGGGGGAGAGAGAGAGAGAGAGAGAGAGAGAGCAAGGGCAAGAGGGGGCGGGTGTAGACAGGTACAGAGAGAGGAGAGACAGAGCATATGTCTACTAAAAGCCTACAGAGGGACATTGTCCTCTGTCTCTACACATTAATAAAGAGAGATACTGTCCTTCAGTCTTGGAGAGAGATAAAGAGAGCGAGAGAGAGAGAGAGAGAGAGAGAGAGAGAGAGAGAGAAGTGTGGGAGCTCCAGCTCTCGCACATCATTCAGCCAGATGGGCAGAGAAGGGTGGATGTATGGATGGAGGGGTGGCCTCTGTCGTGGAGGGGGGAAGGTCGTGTGGGATGGAGGGGTGGGCGGGGGGGTGGGAGGGTCGTTCTCAGGATGGAGGAGAGGGTAAGGGAGACATTAATCTCACAGAGGGCAGTCTTGCGTTCTCCCTTTCTCATCGATCTATCTCAGTGTCTGTCTGAAGAACAGCTCCTCAGACACACCCTCGTATGACCGGCGCACACACACACACACACACACACGCACACACACACGCACACACGCACACACGCACACACACACACACACACCATTGGCTAGGTTTCATCTGGGCCAGCATGGCATGGCGGGTCGAGAACCCAGCAGCGTGAAAGGCTGATCTCTCAGCATTATGCTCTCTGCTGACAGACATACATATAGATAGATAGCCAGACAGACAGACAGACAGATATACCAGATAGATAGATAGATAGATAGATAGATAGATAGATAGATAGATAGATAGATAGATAGATAGGCACTGTGTGTCTAGTATAATTAAGACTGGAAGCTAACTAGTAATCTCAGTGCTGCCCCCCGCTGCCTGGGGGTGGGACCTAATCTCCAGGCCCTCTGCAGATGCCCTCCATCTCCACAGGATGGTGATTGAATAGTGGGGAGGAGGGAGAGAATGTCTCTTGGCTTCGCGTCCCCTCTCCACTCCCAGCATAGTGGAAATAATGTCTTGGTTCAGTGGCCACCAAATGCTGAAGGGCACACTTCCCACAGTGAACTACTGATGTTCTGTGGGTGTTTGTTTGTGTGTGTGCATGTGCATGTGTGTTGATATGTGGAGGTGTGTGTGTGTGTGTGTGTGTGTGTGTGTGTGTGTGTGTGTGAGAATCCCTTCAGATGTATATTTGCACATATTGATAAACACTTGATTGATACACGCAGTCTTAAGTAATTGTATGAATACAGTCTACTTGCCTCCACCCACCATGCTAATGTACTCTCTATGATCTGCATCCTCCATCCATGCCCCGCCCTTTCTGTGTGGAGTTTGCATGTTCTCCCCATGTCTGCGTGGGTTTCCCCCACATCCAAAAAACATGTCAGGTTCACTCTCCTGTCAGTGCCATCTGACCAGAGACACTGGCTTTTATCTGGAGATGGTCCCCGGGCGCTGCACGGGGGCTGCCCACTGCTCCCTTGAGGGACGGGTTAAATGCACATACAAAAAAACACCTTTGGTGCCCATGTTAATTAAGCATTTGCATACAAAAAGGCACCTTTGCATCCTCTGATGTATAGAGCATTCATACACACACTCAAGTGCCAGTGCGTTAGCACTGCGTGGTATTGAGTTGCTCTGTTCCCAGCATGCATCTGGCCATACTGCAGTACACACATAGACACTAGTATGACCTAATAGGAGGAAAATTAATACTGTTAAGTGTGCCTGGGTGTGTGTGTGTGTGTGTGTGTGTGTGTGTGTGTGTGTGTGTGTGTGCACGTGCGTGTGTGTGAGGGCACAGATGAAGTGATCAAATGGGCAGCCTGCAGAGCTGTGATTGTCACTGATCCCCTCACCCCAACACCCCGTCTTGGGGAAAAACAGTGCCATCTGCCACAGGCACTGCCAACTTGGCAGGGCATCACTGTCTGAACTAGGCAGGGCAGAGAGATACAACAGTCCTAGGTGGAGTCAGCGTGTCTTGTTAAATGTGGGTTTGTGTGTGTGTGTGTGCGTGTGTGTGTCTGAATCAGAGGAGTCTCCATTTGAGAGATATGGGCTACATAGACAAGAATTAGTTTGTGTGTGCATACTGTATGTGTGGGTCTTCAACTTAAATAGCTGATTTCAGCATTTTGTTGTCCTCATCCCCCAGCCCAATAAAATCACATTCGTGTGAAAGCAGCTTTTATCACAAAACACTTCCGAGAGAAACAGAAGGACATAAACTGTTTGTGTGCAAACAAGGGGAAATTAAGCCAATCAAACCTAAACCTATAAGAAGTGAGCCGTAATGAAGTTTAACCTAATCTTGTTGACACAGGTTCAAATCCCGCTTTCCCACACCAGGCCTGTTCGTGCATTTAATTGTTTGTCTCAGGGCTTTCGAAACCGGATGTTTTTTGCTAATGAGTCTGTCCTCCCTGGCTTCCATCAGGTCCTCCAACACCACCATGCAGTCCACGAGATCTCGTACATTGCCAAGGACATCACAGACCATCGAGCTTTTGGCTACGTCTGTGGGAAGGAGGGCAACCACCGTTTTGTGGCCATCAAGACCGCCCAGTCGGTGCGTGTGTGTGTGTGTGTGCGTGTGTGTGCGCATGTGTGTTGTGTGTGTGTGTGTGCGTGTGTGTGTGTGTCTGTGCGTATGAGCGTGCGTGTCCACAAGTGTGCTAATGTGTCCTATCAAGAACACATGCCTCTTGACATTTAGATAAAACCCATTTAACAAACACTCATGTCAAATAACGCTGTTAATAATACAATACAAAGAGCGTGTGTGTGTGTGCGTGTGCGTTTGTTTTAGATTTTGGAACATGCTTTTGGTTTAGTGTACAGTACTGTATGTGTTTATGTGCCTATGGTTTGTGTGTGTGTGTGTGCGTGCGTGTGTGTGTGTGTGTGTGTGTGTGTGTGTGCCTACATTCAGTCCTTCAACAACATATATGAGCTATTGAGTGCCCCTCCAGGAATTGTTATTATTTGTGTTGCTGTTGCTGTGTCTGAGTGTTTTGCCGTGTTCTGTCTGGCTCCAGCTGCCGCTCTGTAGGCGTATTGATTTCCCATAGTGAGTCGATGAGGGTTTGAGTGTGTGTCACCGACTCTAATGGGACATCCATCCTGCTGAACCCCGAATCATGGCCTCCTGACTCACACACACACAAACACACACACAATGTAGACTAGCTCATACGGTTGGGCGATATCTGAACTTTAATCATTGTCATATCATTATGTCTAAGCATCGGTGTTTATAGATTATTAGGGTTGAGGTGGCAGGTCAATATACTACCAGACCAATAAAAAGTGTTTTTATCCAGTTTGTCAGTTAAATATAGCATCTAACACATCTAGATTCAAATAAAATCATCACATATGTGTGCCTACAAAGATCTAATCAATAGGCACGGTTGCTAAATTGAATTGCCACAGACTTTGTCAGAATAATGTGTTGTTTATAGTTTATTTCACGTTGAACATCAACCTACATATAAATGTTGAATTACATAAACACATGAAATTAAATGCATTCACCCCATGTCCTCTTTGAAATAATATAAAACTGACATATTGTCTTTATTGTCTTTCTCTTTAAAAAAATAAATTGACAGCAATAGCTTAATTAAACTAAACAGCCTAAATAAATAAAAGAAACACTGGATACAGCCTGTCGCGCTCTCAATGCTGCTGATTAAACCAGCTAATTATGTGCACTGATGTGCAGTGCATATCAGGTTCACATGGGCTAAATATGGTCATTGATATTGTATCACATCGCTCTTGTCCATGATGGTAATAGACATCGTCCATAGACAGTATTTTCATCATATGGCCAAACCGTAAAAGTGCACATACATTGCGCACTCAACAACAACATTCCCTTAGAATATCTTCTCACCGCCGGGTTACTACTGAAGCTGTACCGTTACTGTAACAAATGCTTTCCCCTTTAGAAAACCTGTCTTTTCAAGACAGAAGCTCTCTAGCTGTTAACACAACTGTTGTCATCTGCTGTGAGTGTCCCAGTGAAGGGTCAGAACCATATTTGAAGTGATTTGAAGACCTGCCTGAGCCAGGTGTAGAACACAGAAAGGGTGTGTGATGTGTGTCAAATATATAGCTCCACGGTCAAAACGGAGGACTGAGGAGGTAATTGTTAGAGAACTACTTTGATGTGGATTACTGTAATGCAACTCTTCACGACCAGAGGTTACTGTTAACAGGCTAATTTAGCAGTAAATTCTAAGAGTAATTGGCTTTTCACGCCCAGCCTTTTTGAGAAAAGCAATTTTCAAGTGTGTTTTAAGAGTTTCCGTGGAGATGGAAACACAATAACAACTTTGAAAATGTTTTTTTACAGCCACTTTGCTCCAAGGCTATATGTCTCTCAGGACTTTAGGCTTTAGTGAGATGACTAAACATAAACAGGGCAGTGATTTAAGGTAACGACAACAGTGTGAGGATGGAAGGGAAAATATTAGACAATATGCTCTGCCATTCTTTAATGTGGCTGCTGTGATATTATTTATAACAGATAAAAAAAAACATGTAACCCATGTTAATTAAGCATTTGCCTAATTATCCACACTTACTAATAAATCCTTACTAATACATATTTTCAATAGCAAAAGAATGTGAAAGACTTCATTACAGCTTCATGGTTTATAATAAACTCATTTGTCAATATGAACTGTGGGCGCTAGTGAATTTGTCTGAATTCATTTTAATCAAGAGTGTTCAATAGAGGCCCTAGGACATTACAGGATTTCTAGATTTGACAATTTTGTTTAGAATATACATCTAGAATATTACAGAGAGCATAAGCTCTCTATATAAGCTTGCTGTCATTACAGTGTTACTCATACGGTATTAATGTGTTGGACATGTGAAAGTAAATACTGTACAGAACACTGACTACCGTTTCCGCAAGCTGAAAACATCACCACGCACACAAGAGTGTTTGTCTGGAGAGCTGTGTCGCTGAGAACATCTAGGATGAAGGCAACACTAAAAGAGAACAACCTGAAACTCAGTCTGTGAACTCCATTCTCACTAGCACAAATGCAGTCAATAATTGATCAGGCCTTAGTCACCCATGTTCCCATTGGACTCCTTGGCGTTGAGCTGGGTTTTGACAGTGTAGCTTTAGGAGTGTGTGTGCCTTTGTGTTGTCAGATGTCTTGGTCCCCTGACATGAGTCGTGATACAAGGTTAGACAGAGAGGTTGGTGTCTGTACCTGTTCCTGCCTGAATCGTTTCTGCAGCACCAAAAGTCCTTGTACTTCTGGTTCCTTTGTAGAGAATCACTGGGACAGATTATGGTACTCTGTGTGAGTCTGTACTCTGTGCAGGCATGCAGCATGAGCATGCCGTTTTGTAGTATTGTGTGTGTGTGTGCTCATATTCTCTGTGTGTGTGCTGTTTGTAGGCAGAGCCTGTGATTCTGGACCTGCGGGATCTGTTCCAGCTCATCTACGAGATCAAACAGAGAGAGGAGATGGAGAAGAAGGCCCAGAAAGACAAACAGTGTGAACAGGCTGTTTATCAGGTATATCCACTTGTAGGTCCACGCTCCAAAACCATGCCAATCTCTGTATTGTCCATTATACTGTATGTTATGTCCATTTCAATTCTTAAAAGGGGAGCATGAAATAAGTGTTAGACACAAACGTCATAGAGTTGCAGCAAAGTGAATCTTCACGGCTCAGCAGTGAACTCAGCTAGCTTACTAGTAGCTTTCTTAAGCTATCTGATAGGGAGACTGTAAGGGGGCACATCTGACATACAGCCTGTATGATTGTAACCCTTACCTGTAACTTCATTAGGCTGTGGGCCTAAGCTGTGCTGTATTTGTGAAGACCTGCAGTCTCCATGCGGCTCCGATGTGTGCTTTTATTTTCTCTATCCATCTTTTACTGCTTATCTCACATCTTGACACATCTGTCGGTTGATTCGTACCCGGTGGTCTGGTGATACGTCTTTCCCTCTACACCTCTACACCTCTGCACCTCTGCTGGGCTAATTCTTCCCCCCCCCCCACCTCCTCTTTTTCTGCTGGCTGATCACCCCCTCTTCTCCTTCTTCCCCCGCCGCCGCTCCTCTGCAGACCATACTGGAGGAGGACCTGGAGGACCCTGTCTACCAGGTAACTTCCTGATCAATCGAATCCAAGCCGTTTCCCTCGACCGCGCCCCTCTTGTCAGCTTGCTCCTCTGTCTGTGCGCTGTGGGGGGCGGGGGGGGCGGGGACAGTCCCTGTTTGGCTGCGGTGTGACTGTGTGTTGTTGATGATGCCACGGCTGTGTGTGTTTGCGTGTGTGTGTGTGTGTGTGTGTGTGTGGAGAGGTCATAACCCAGAATGCTGTGAGCTGTGCGTACAATGTGAAATGTGCGTCTGCTGCCGTGTGCATCCCTGCCCAGTGTGCTGTCTACTCGCTGCCTCGCATCTGCTCCTCGTCTGTGTCGTTCCAGAGCGACCCTTCTCTGCTTGCTTTTCAGCGGGACTGTGTTGACGACTGTTTGACTAATGACCTCTCCGATATGTTCTACACTTTTTCCTCCTCTTCCCGTTCTCCTCCTGACCCTCTTCTCCTTCTGCTCCTTCCCCGGCCGCCGATGTTGTAGTACATTGTGTTTGAGGCGGGACACGAGCCCATCCGCGATCAGTCGGAAGAAAGCATTTATCAGGTACTCACAAGCCCTTCCTTTGTGCTTGTGTCTCCGCGGTGGACCTTTGTGAGTCATTGAGAATGCATAGCCAGTGAGGTTTGCTGTATTATCTACCACTAGATTATGCGTGTCACATTTAGAAGCACATACTGTTACGTAATATGTTTTGGGAACACTACACTATTTCTGCATTACGTTGACCTACACGCCACATATAACACACATGCATAACACACAATGCTACTCAATGTCGTTCATCACACATTGTGAGCCTTTGAAGAGAAAATCATTTTAATTAGCCATTATATCTGCTGCTGGCAGACTAGTTTACATTGAATACTTAGTAGAGTTGCCTTTATGTTTATCTCTACAGGTACTGTATGTTAATTACTTGTTCATATCATTCACAATGCAGGATTCTATATTACATGAAAATACATTGCATTGAAATGAAAACACGTAAGATTAATGTATACTTTAAAAAGCCTGTTCTCCTCAGAACCCAAATACTGTGTAGTGAGTGATACGTTGGAATTAAAACCTACTTACTCTTTGGCTATTGGCTGAAAACATGTCCTCTATTTACAACACAAACATCTCTATGGTGTTATGTAGCTGTATTTGCATTTACTTGAATCTTAAGCCTGAATACTGATTTAAAATCTCTATGGAAATATATACAGTAGATGTAGATCTGTTGAATCTTATACATAATATACCATTAATTGCATTTTTCAGCTTGCACATAACAGCAACTGATGGGCATAAATACCTCCAGGGGGTTTGTACTGTATGCCCACCAGAACCAAAATGGAAAAAACACTGTATCCTGCTCCAAACATGGAGGTACAGCATTAGGACCGTCCAAGGGGACGTCTGTATGATGTCTATCAGAGAGCTCGGTGTTGATAGAGGAATGTGGGGGTTATTCTTGGCCTGCGTGTAAGGCAGACCCCTCCTTATACCAACCAGCCCTCCCCCCCTGCTTGTTTTTTCCCCCGAGGAGATGAAAGAAAGCTAGGGAAAGAAAGATTAATCACCAGCCCCTCGTTTGATCTTTAAATAAAATGGATTGAAAATAGACAGGGTTTTGGCGCATGCACATAAACACACACGCACACACGCGCACACACGCGCACACACACACACAGCATAAATGCATATTACAGCCAGCCTCCTGCCACAGAGGAAATGATGTATGAATAAAGATGTCAGTTTCTGGAAACAAACGAAACAAGGGGCTGAATGAGGAAATGATAGGGTCGGTATATTTACCACACCGCTCTGGTTAGGGGGCAGCGGGGAGGGCCGGGGAACATGACATCGCTGTGGAATCTCAGGGTTCATTTATCAGTGTTGCACCCTGTAAAGCCCATTGTTTCTTGCCATTCCACACGCTGTCAAACCATTCTGCCTTTGTGACATGGAGATATTACATGTCTCTGTGTGTGACAATCTGAGTTATTACATGTCTGTGGGCGTGATAAGGGGTGCGTTCCTTTCTATTCTTTATTAGGGCGAGAGAGGCTGGCAAGACAGCGGGAGAGAGAGAGAGAGAGAGAGGGGGGGGGGGGTGGGGGGGGTCTACAGTGAATAATCACAGAGTGATAGTCTACTGATTGGCTTAGATGAGTCCTCACTGCACAGAGTTTAATTCTGATTATCGCTGGCATTCAAAGGCATGCACCTGTGCATAGCCACACACACACACACACACGCACACGCACATTAAATATCGGAGGCATCCTGTGGTTTCTCAGCAACAGTGACATGTAAAGGTTGCTTCATTATCCTGGAGGTAATCTTGCTGGCTGCTCACTGACATGATTGGCTGATTGTGTAGGTTCCAACCAGTCAGCAGAAGGAGGGGGTCTATGACGTCCCAAAGCGACACCCAGTGAGTGACCGCGTGTTTGCCTGTGTCCCGCCCCCGTCTGGCCTGCCTCCCCCTTCTCAGCCAAACCTCTCAGTCGTGATGCCACAGTATATTTAGCCCCTTTTGTAACCAGAGGTGGGGAATTTAATATAAAGTCATAATTGATAACCAGGTAGTATTCAGCTTGTTTTTCAGCAAGGGTGGAACAAATACCTGGTTAGTATTTTCTTCCCTTCCTAAAACCTAGTTTCTCCTCAGCATAAATAATCGTATTCCCCTGACGTCTCTGCTGGCTCAAACCTCACTGCAACAGGGGTCCAGTACTGCTGCGTTTCCACTTCCTGTGTTATTTCTCTGGCGGTGTTGTTATCTGAGAGGTTTGCTGGGACCCAGTGCTCTGCGTTGTGCTGTGCTGCTACAGTATGCCGCCTGTCTCGTGACCATGGTGCCTGGTGCGGTAAACCGGGACTATGTTTGTGTGTATGTGTGTAGTGTGTGTTATTGTAGTGTGTTGGTGTGAGCTTATTTTTCACGTTTGTGTGTGTGTGTGTGTGTGTGTACAGTATGTTAAAAGTATATTGGTGTGAGTTTATTTTTCACGTGTTAGTGTGTGACTTTATTTTTCACATTTGTGTGTATGTGTATTGTGTGTGTGTGTGTGTGTTAAGAGTATATTGGTGTGAGTTTATTTTTCACGTTAGTGTGCGTGTTTATTTTGCACGTGTGTGTATGTGTGTGTCACATGGTTTGGCTTTATGGAGCATGACGCACAGCTGTTGGTGTGCTGGCGATGACTGCATGATCTTATCAGCGATGACTTGAAATGCACATTTTGCCAATGCCCACGCCTTAATCACCCTTTAATGGATGTGAATTACACATGTGAATACAAATGTGCATGGCTTCATGGGTATCAATCTCACAGGAGTTCTTCCTCCATGTCAATGCATTTGTGTTGGTGTATTTACCGTGTGTGTGTGTGCACGTGCGTGCGTGCGTGCGTGCGTGCGTGTGTGTGTGGTTATAATGAAAGCTGACCTTGACCACTGAAGGCAGCACAGTAACTCAGCCTCTCTTTATCTGCCAATAAAGATGCTAGTTATATTGCTGTTTGATTTAATCTGCAAATAATTCCTGATATAATTCCTGTGACCACTGTGTGCCTGCGCGTTTGTGTGTGTGTGCGTGTGTGTGTGTGTGTGTGTGTGTGCGTGCGTGCGTGTTTATGTGCGTGTGTGCGTGCGTGCGTGTGCTGCTTATGAGCAGTTTATATAGTCCCATGCACACTCCACTTGGACCTTATTATACCTGGGTGTGTGTGAGCTAGTGGTGGGGGTCTCATCCCTAAACTGCTTAACAAGTCTCACTAGCAGGGCAGAAAGTTGTGTCCCTCTCATAGGTTGGGTGGGCCAGGCAGTCACTCTCTCCACTAGCTCTTTGTTTATATATATATATATATATACACTCATGTGTATGTATATATATATAATATGTATATAAGGAGCTTAAAGTGGTGAGATGGCACAGTAGTCCTGCGATCTCCTCACCCAGCCCACGACGCACACTGCTATTTGTCGGCATGCGTCAAAAGCTAACAAAGGCAATCCCTATTTTCTTTGGTTGTGTTATATTTCTCTGGCTCCCCTTAATCATAAAACAAAACATATCTTACAAATGGTTATTATTGAGTATGTGCTGCAACTCTTGTTTAAATCTTCAGATAATGAGTAAATAGTTCCGTGCCAGGTGGCTTGTTTTGTAGTTAATCATATTAGTGGAAGGTTGCTGCTCTGTGTTAATGGACTGATTCATAGTGGGCAGTAGGGTTAGTGGTTAATGTGCACGTCTTTCTCCTTGGGTTACGTGATCGCACGAGACAACCTGCTCTCTGAATCAATCTGCTGTAGTTTACTCTGTCACCTCTTTAAACGGCGACGAATCAATAAAACAAACGTGCGAGAAGGCACACAAAACCGCGAACAAACAGGAGTAAGCACGTGCACCTCACACACATGCACACATGCACACATGCACACACACACAAACCCAAACGCACGCACACGCAAACACACACACACACACACTCACAAGGGGTCATTTCAATCTCCTGAGCTCTTGACCTGCTGAGAACCCTGAGAATGTGTTGAATCAACAGTGACTCTCACAGCAGACTCCCAAACATGGAGGTCAGCATATTTCCTCCTGTGCTCAAACACACAGAATGGGTTGACATTACTGTAGTCACACAGGTTTTCAGACTATGAAAGAAAAATTATAATTGGCCTGCCCGGTTAAATAAAGGTTAAATGAGAATATGTGTGTGTGTGTGTGTGTGTGTGTGTGTGTGTGTGTGTGTGCGCGTGCGCGTGTGTGTGTGTGTGTACGTGTGAGTGCGGATGTGCACGTGTGTGTGTGCGTGCGCGTGCCAACGTGATCAGTCAGTCAGCGGGGAAGCTGCAAGGTGGCGTTAATTAAAGGGGCTGTGTTAATTGTATGCGGAACACATGTGGCCAGGTAATTACTGTCTCCCTGGAGACAGCTAATTGATAGGTGGTGGTCACCGACATAAAGACTGCAGGGCTGCAAGCCACACATAAGGAGGTGGGAGAGTGGGAGGAGACTAGATAGACGAGGCAGAGGGCAAACAAGAGAGAGAGAGAGAGAGAGAGAGAGAGAGAGAGAGAGAGAGAGAGACTACTCATTGCAGATGAACACTGGAGGAGGGAAAACAAGCTAAGGGAGGAGGCTGTCTTTTATACTCTAACCTAATACAGCTCTGCGCTGTCCTCTACATCTTGTTAGTTAATCCATCCATCCATCTGTCTCCCGCATTCTGCACCCCTCCCCGGGGTGCAGAATGCGGGGGAGGGGCTTTGCAGGAACACAATGGGGCCAACAGCGCTGTAGTTCAGACCGGTCGCAGGGATTAGCTTTATTAATGTAAACATTGTCTATTGCTGTTGCAAGCTAATTGTAAGATAATGGACTTTTTGTCAAATTCACCAAATATCTGCTCGCATTTTGCTAGCTTACCGTTCTCTGTGCGTGCTGAACAAATAATCCGGTACTTCTACACATCCCTGGCTCCGTAAATAGGTGAACAAAGTGGCAAACACCGCTTTGCTTCACAATGCATTTCGATGTGTGTGATGCAGCGCTGCAGAGGGATATTGTTTTGATTTGAGCTTGAAGTTAGCAAGCTTTCTCGAGAATTACTAACCCTGCCATTTAATGGGCATATACCCCCATTACTGTAGGTGTCTTGCTTCAAGGAACCCTGTCAACATAGATTGTATGTGTTTAGGTGTGTATGACTCTTGTCTGTGTCGATGCGTATTTCCCCCTTAAATAACTGTTTACCTGCACCTGTGTGTGTGTGTGTGTGTGTGTGTGTGCACCCATTCATCATCTAACATCATCTGGGTTGTGATTGCAGAATGGCCATCAGCATCATCACAATCATGCTCTTCACCCTCATCGTCATCAGCAGCATCACCAGAAGCTTGTCCCCCAACCAGCCCAGCAGAAAGAGAAAGAGCCTCAGGTGGTGGCTGATCTCATAGACTTAGAGCTGGGCATGGTGACTCAGGTAAGAGACCTCACTAGACAGGCACACAGCACCGTGGACCCATGACGGCCCTAAACAGTGGCTGAGGTACCCTTGTAAAAACCACAAGCTCGTCCCTAGCACGCAGCACAGCGTGTGCGCGCTGTGGCGCTGTGCACACATGCAGTGTTTGCTCGCATTGCGAGACAGGGAGGGGATTTTCACAAGAGTGAAGACTAGCCCATACATACAGTACATACGCCTGAGGGCCTACACCCGCTCCCCAAGGATCCCCTGTATCCCCCAGGTGATCTTCTGTCCCCCTGCATCGGTGCTAAGCCATCTGGCTGATTCCTCTATTTTCTCCTGGTGGTTCACCCCCCCTTGGCTGTCGAACCGCCATGCCATTCATGTTTAAAACATGCCACCTTAGCGCGGAGCTGTATCGCCATGGTAACCGCAGATGGCACAGGAATATGTGTACGTCAGTGCGTCCTTGCCGTGTACGTGCGTGCGCGTTTATGCAGGTGTGTGTGTGTGTGTGTGCATAATGCATACGTGTGGACATACTTTCAGTGCGTGCATGCTTACAGGGTGCGAATGCTTTAGTGCTGGTCTATGTCTGCATGTGACGTGGGGGTCAATCAAGGCAGGTGAGGTGTAGAGAGAGAGAGAGAGAGAGAGAGAGAGAGAGAGAGAGAGAGAGAGAGAGAGTCTGCAGCACTGGTGCAGGCACTACCTGAGGGGATGTGAATGTCAGGGTGTCCATCA
>JAODUK010017250.1:13033-51401 GCA_027564635.1 Typhlichthys eigenmanni | reverse complement strand
GCCCCCCCCCCCCCCCCCCCCCCCCCCCCCCTCCCGCAACACATTCCCTCTCACATTCCGGCCTGGCGCTCATTTGTGCTTTCGGTCTCTTTTTCACCCAGCGCACATCGGCCGCCCCTTAAATGAGAGCGGGGAGAAGGGGAGAGAGCGTGACGCGAGGGCCCCGCAGAGCAGGGTTTAATGAAGCCAGCCTAAATAAATAAACGTACTGCTTTCCACCGATCCGCTTCGTCCCATGAGGCGGAGCGGCACCACGGCACCTTTGTGTCGACGGCTCTCTTCCCCTCCGCTACCTGTTTGTCCGACGCCGCTGCAATTAGCCGCTGCTATTGAGGAGAGTAATTGCGTATTAGAGCTTTGTTCGGGAGACAGATAGGGGAGGCTCAAAAGTGAAATGTTTTTATGTAAATTTAGGAGGAGCGAGCCCAGATTAAGAAAATTACTTCGGGTTCTGCGGCACGGAGGGGGAGGGAAGCCATTTTCTGGTGGAAGGAGAAGAAAGGGAATTTGACTTGAGCGCAACAGCCTTATGGGGGACTGCGTGCCTGTTGGGGTTTGTTTGCTGGGTATGTGTCTGTGGAAGTCTCAGGGGATGGGGTTGGGGAAGGGGTTGTTGAGAAAGGTCTAATGCTGTGTGGCGTATTTGCAATTTGGCATTCATATTTTAAACAGGGCTTTCCAGCGGGACTAGAATCAGGAATTTAATTGGAGTTATTAGCCTCCATTGTTGATCACCTGGTGTATATTAGAGGCTCCTGGGCATAAACACATTGCGGTGGGTTTGTCTGTGTGTGTAGGGGAGGGAATTAAAGTCTGTGGCTGTGCTTGATACTGCGTATTAGCCCATGCGTCCCCTGGGCTGGAACGTAAACGTTCTAACAGGTTTAAGTCAGATGTTGCTAATGGCGGCCGACAGCTAAAGCAGCGGTTAAAGACACACAGCCGTTACCGTGCGTGTTTGCCCCCGTGACCCAGCAGTCCAACAGTTCAGCGCTCCCCGGGTTGCCCGCACTCTGTGTTCCGTTCTAGAGTAAACAGCGTTCTTCCGCGCCATCCCCCGCTGTGCCTGTTTTCGTTGCTGTGCTTGTTTAGGCGTGAGAATCGTCCCGTGCACCGCCCGACCCGCTAGCTGAGGTCCTTGCGAACAAACACGCCCACCGTGCAATTATGCGTCCTGCTCAAACCCTCCCAGGCCGCAGCATATGGCTCGTCTGTTTTGATCAGACGGCCAGCTTCTGAACCTCACATTTAATGTGCAGTTGGAAGTGTACGATGCATAAACACTCTCCAGACACCCCCTGGAACTCTCTGGAAAAATCGGCCTTCCTGCTGGAAACTTTATGATTTTATTTTGGCCACAACCCTTTTCTGATATTAACAATTCCCCTGTTCTCACAGGCAGCAAATTACTTGAGTGGAAAGTGTGTATGTACATGCTTCTGTCTGTGCGTGCACGCTCCATGCTGTGCCAGTGAGTGTGGCTGTGTCAGGCTTGGTAGCCAGTCACATTGGCGTCCTGTAGGCGTTGCTGAGTGCTTGTCATGTCTGAGGTTTGGTCCCCTATTTTTCTGTGGTGGACACTTCTCCACTGTCCAGGTCAAGCACATAGCTGAGCTACAAGCTAGCTTTCCCCTTTTGATTATTCCTGTTTAAGGCCATCCCCTCAGTCACACAGACCCACCCCAATAAGGACAAGCAGAAAAGCAATAGTGCATTGACAGTTTAAACCATATAGACAATTCTCAAACATACATATGTATCCGTTTCTATTCTGTGAAATGTTTCCTGCTATACTGTAGCTCTAACTGTAAATAATGTAGTGGATGAAGAATCAGATTTAATCTGTACATCTACTGTGATCTAGTTTTGAATGACAGCCCTCCAGTGCAACTCTGTAATCTACTTGGCTTCTCAGGTCTCTTTTGTATTCGTTTTGGGTATAAATATTCGAGCTGGGTATAAAATAGCCCACATCATCTCCAATAGTGAATATTGTTCAGTTGATTCCCAAGGCTCAAGTGTGCATGTTTTGGTGAATGTTTAAACATTGACACTGTGCATCCTGAAGAGGCTTGAAGCTTATCTAATGCTCGTCTCTAATGGCGTGTTAAAGCTGCCATTATTACACCCCCCCCCCACACACACACACACTCACACACAGACACACGCCATTCCTGTGCTTTGGGAGGTCCTCTTCCATCCGCCGCTAAGCCTTTGTCAGATTGCGGGGCTGTGGAGCGCTCCCCAGCTGGTCTCCAGGTCCCAGTCTATTCAGCTCACGCCTGCACCCTTCAGAGGCTGGTAATAACTATTTGCTCTGGCTTATACCTCCTCACCCCCATGCCTCCTTCCCCCAGTTCTCCTTTAAACATCCTTATTCTGCCGTTCTCCTCCTTTCTGCTCCCCCATACGTTGTCCTTCCTCGCGGCCTCCTCTCCCTATTCACTTCCCCCTCATTTTCTTCCTCTACCTCTCCATCCCTCTCTCCTTCCTTCAGAGCTATTTAAACTCTGTCAGATCCCATAGCAGCCAAAGACTATTAAAGGAGTTCTCTGGAGATTTCCCTGCGTGTGTGTGTGTGTGTGTGTGTGTGTGTGTGTGTGTGTGTGTGTGTGTGTTCTGTGCATATGTGTGAATTTTGTACCTTATTTTAACTGTTAAGAAACCTGTGTGCACACACACACATTAGTGGGTAGCATATCTTCTTTTCCGTCCTCTGAATCTTCAATAAGAGCATGAACTCTGGTGGGAAATCTATTGGCAACATATTCAGGAGATTACGGAAATCCAGCCTAGCGGGAGCCAGTAAAAGGTAGAGGAGTTTGCCATAACCCAGAGAGAGTCAGAATATGAATAAAGACTGTGGCGTTGATCTGTTGACCTTGTGGTATGAGGTCTCGCAGTCTTCCTGCTTGGGCAAATGGGAAAAGGAATGGGGCAGCTTGCTTTTCACACAGCATTGTGCACAGAGAGAGATGTAGTACATACTGTATGCTTTTCGTCACTCTCTAGGCACACACACACGCATCCACACACACGTTTGCGCGGAAACACATGAACACACAAACACGTGCACCAGTTCCAATCGTAGATACACAAAAACTGTGGAATCCAAAAGTGACGAGCACAAAACAACTTGTGTTCACAGAGAGCTGCTGTGGCAACATCAGTTGAATCTACCGTACATTTGCATACTCGTTTGGAAACACAGATTGCTGTGCAAGATTTGTATGTGATGTTCCGCTTTTGAATCTGTTTCATCATCCAGCACACCTGAAATGCTTGAACCTACATTAGACATTTATTTATTTTTAGTAGCGATACCATTTAATTAGGGTGTGAAACTTGCCAGGTTGAAGAAAGTAATTTCTCAAAGGTTTAAGACCCACTGGCCTCAATAATATTCACAGATTTTTATTAAATGTCATACATTTGGGTATTGTTTCAGAGGAAGAGCGAGGCCAGTCATGATGGCTACTTAACTCTGATAGGCCTTCAGCTATTCACCCTTATTGCACCATCAGTGTCAGGTATGGAGAGCGCAATCATGCAAATCGCTCTTCGATCAAAATCTTTCATGGAGAAAAAACGCTGACGGCCGAGGTGACAGGGCGTGGGCGGAGGTGGAGGCGGCTGAGATGGAGGGAGGGAGAGTAGCAGGGAGGGAGGGAGGGGGGGAGAGAGAGAGAGAGAGAGATCTAATTCTCCTCAGGGGAGCTAGATGGCTGGCCTTAGGGGGAGCACTTTGACACCATCAGTGGCGTTTACTTCATTGAACAGCGCTTCTCCATACCCCCACCCGCCCCTTAGATTTTTTTCAACCGCCTGGTATCGCTCGTGTTTCTCAGCCATTCATCACGTCCCTCTCATCTGTGGGGATGAACTGTGTCTGCCGTTGTGGGCTAGGAAAGATGTGCCCGGTAGAGTTTTATCTGATGTTCTGAGAAAGCTATTGGTAGATTTAAGTATATTGTAAAGTGTGTGGCTTATGGACCACACTGAATTCATCTTGCCAGATGTGGTAACTTGATGTAGGAGACAGATTTTCAAGTACAGTATATAGACGTGTACTGTTATACAGTATTAATTAGGGTTAAATTGTATCGCTCATATTGTTTGAGCTCTAAAAACCTTATCGAACTCAGTTTTGGCGGTGACTTTGTCACCATCACGGCTGATGATGGAAGCCTTGACGTACTCAACCACAGGGTCAGAAGGTAAAGAAGTGAAGTACATATACTTTTATATTCTTCAGACACTTGAATGTATATAATTCCATGGAAACTGGCAACACGGTGGCCTAGTGGATAGCACTGCGGCCCCCCAGCAACAGTCGACCACAGAATTATAGATTCATCAGGTTAGACCGATGCAGTGCACTTTAAATTAATAAGACACTAACTGTATAACATCTCATATGAGAGAGAGAGTGAGAGTGAAGTGAGCTAACCAGAGAGATGGATGTCTCTTTTGCCACCTCGTGAAATATGTAATACATCTTCATTTTAACGGCCGTTGTAAATGTCAGGCCGCAGATCTCCTCTTAATGAAAAGATCACCCTGTGTCCAAAGTTTGACAAATGCATCTGGTTGGAGACGAAAATTGGGAAGTCGTCAATGGTCCCCCCAGTTTTGGTAAGCACTAATGCAGTCAAGCTGTTGCCTCCCCTATCTCTCCCGCTGATCAAATGACGTCTCCCTGCTTCACTGGCACACTGGCACTGGCTATCTTCCACAGTCGCTGTGGACCCTGAGCTGAGCTAGTAGCCCACGCACACACTTGTGTGTGTGAAAGCGACTCATGTTAATATAACAGTAAACAACCAATGAATACCAATGGCATCCACGAACATTTAGAATAATCACACAGCGACTTGTGTGTGCAACTTGGTCTCTGCATTGTGGGAAGGTGTAGTGTTTAACTTGTGTCCACCATACATCTGCACTGGATGCCTGTAGGACAATCCCATTAACAAGATTTAATGGACCTGGATCAACGTGCCACATTTCTTTTTCCATTTATGTTTGTGTGAAAGGGGCATTGCTATTAATTAAACTGTTCCTACATTCATTTGCCAATAAACTGTGTTTTGTAATCAAGTGTTCCAAGAGAAGAGATCGGTCTGCCTATATAAAACAAGCTCTATTCTTATGATGCAAGTGTCCCCATTAATTGTGATTCATGTTGTTTTATTTGTTTACTGTTATATATATTGAAGTTTCTCAGTACTGCTTAATTCTTTAAATGCATGCTTGCTGAGCAACAGGGCAGGTTCCCATGCCCATATCCAAACTGCCATCTGCATTGAAATGTTACATTTAACAGATGCCGATGCATCACTTGACGTTACACCCCAGCGTACCCAATGTGTTTTGGCTGACCATGAAAATAGGGAGAACAAAAACAAAACACTATTCAGCTGCGCTCCAAGATGCCTCGTCAATTCTGATATCTTAATGGAAGTTTGGCATTATTAACATGTGAACTAGCACAAAGGCGAAAAACAACATATCTAATTCATAGTCATGTTGTTTTATGCACATCTAAATTACTTTTACTTTTAAAATGATACTGTGGCAGCGTAAAGCCTCCATCGGACATGATGTGTTATGTATTCGCAAGGTTAGAACTAGCAGGGGAGGCCTGTTTCAGCACTGAATCGCACGCACAGAGTTGTGATTGTGTGAAGGCTAGTAGGGGTCTTGACGTTCTGAAAAGCCTTAGATACCGCGGGCAACTGTCAATTTGCTGTGAAACTTTTTCCCCCTCCGCGCAACTTCCCACGGTTTTAAGCAAACTTAGCTCGGTGTCATTGACATCAATTTACCCGTAAAAGCTGCATCAGGCCATTACAGAACGCACGCTTCCACAAAATGTCCCCCGAGAGAGGCAGAGGGAAGGTGCGAGAGTGAATGTGGGGGAATGGAGTGGAGGGAGCACTCTAACCCCCCCCCCCCCCCACCCACCCCCCAAAAAAAATCATTATATCGAAGCAGGTACAGTTTCCACTTTTTACAGCGCACATTCAGTGCCGTTAAATTAAATACAGTACGGAGCATTGGGGCCTTATAGTGAGTGTACTTCCAACTGATGTATTCAGTAGGCAGAGACACTTTTACTCTTGCTCCACGTGGTCTCTATATATATATTTGTCATGCTGTAGCTTCATAACAGTCCAGACTACAGTTAACGAGATGTGAATAATGGATGAGGTCTTAATTGATCACCTCTGTGCCAGGGCCATATTGCATAGCTCAGACCTTGGTATCAATGCATTCAGCTAGCAGAAATCAATACTCTGGACTCTTAGAAACACATTAGAAAAAGAGGCTGTGTTTTGACTATGAATATGAACCTGCTTACACATGTAAGGGCACAGGGAACCAAGGCTTTGTTTGAGTATAGTTCCCATATTTGGGTCTCATATTATATTTCAGTATTAAACCCCACTGTTTATCTTGTCATTCTTTTAATAGCATACAGTAATACGTTTTCTGCTTGTAATGCTTAAATATTATGCAGGAAAACAGCCACACAGACTGGTGTTGTGGTGTTTTTGTTTTTCATCAGTTTAGTCCACTCTTTTGTTTTGGCAAACCTGTATTTATGTTCACTGTATTTATGGTAATTATTTGCCTGAAAGCTGCGCTGCACCACTGCTCTAAAGCACATCCATTTATAGGCGGGAAGGAGAGAGTGAGCGATGGAGGGCAGGAATGAATGAATGCAGCGGCTGCTAATTGCTTTATTGGAGTGATACCAGTTATTAATTATTCCCCTCCCTGTTAAAGAGGCAGAATACAAAAAGACAGGTTCAGTTGAGGGAGAGGAGCAGCTGCAATCTGTAACATGCTGTCTGCAATAATAGCCTGGAGGACAGCTTTAACTGATCACTGGATGGCTGTTAGCTAATGTAAAGGGATGGCATGCATGTAGACTGTGTGTGTGTGTGTGTGTGTGCGCGCGCGCATATGTATCGTTGTGTGTGTAATATACGGAGGTGACATGCGTGTAAGGAGTGTGTGTGTGTGTGTGTGTGTGTGTGTGTGTGTTGTTGCCAATCTAATTGCTGTAAGTGTGAGTTAATGTGAGTGGAAGGCTAATATCTGCTGTGTCACTGCCCCTCCCTGCTGGTCTCAGACGCTATCCAACCTGTCCTTCTGCTCTCCTCCACGCTCCCCGCGGTGTCTCCTCTCTGTGGTCCCCAGTGCCCGGAAAGGTGCTTAGCCTCTCTCTCAAACCCACCCGTGTGTCCTTGAGCAAGACAGTGACTGTACGACACCCGCCTTTGGTGTAATTCTGACAATTTTTCCTCCGTGACCTCCCATTGGACATGCAAAAGGAGGATTTCCTCCTGGGTAACAATAAACATATAAGATGAGGGAACAGTATTTTAAGGGCCTCTTATGGGTGTGATTGGAATGGTAAGGATTATGAGTTGAGGGTGTGACTATGAGACTATGAAGTGTTGAGGGGGGTTTCCTTCGCTCATCCAGTTAACCTTTGGCTATACTGCATTTACTATGAGTTAACAGATCACCAGGGTCTCACAAAACCTATGTCACACTTATTCTGTAACTGATTGCAGACATTCTGGTGTTGGATTTGCTTTGCGACCTATGGATAGAAGCCAAACCGCTTTGAGCAGCATTGACTTTATGGTGAAATTGATCAAGATTTTCCTGAAAATGTTTTGGAAGTGTGAAGGGATTCCAGCGGCAAAATGTGCATCCAATTCTAGTTTTGCATGTTTAACAATATGTAAAATAATCAAAGTATAGTAAAATACAATGGAGTAACAAATGTGTATAAAACATATATTGAAATGTCAGGAAAATACTTTTTCTAATAGCATAAACCCAATACCGGCATAAACAAGAATAAACACAATGCATGTATTATATTAAAGTGTTTTTAAAAAATATATATTTTTTTATAAATCAGATTTATCAGATTTCAAAATCTGATATATTTGTCATAGCTTGCAAAAAACTATTGCGTCCCCTCCAGGTGTTTGTCGCAGTGGGGGAAAAAAGGAAAATAATCAACATACATCATACATAGACTTATGAGATGTCAATTAAATATTTGATATAATATTTGATATATCTGCTGGCTATCCAGTTTAAACAGGGTGGGTATTTGTAGGGTCCACCATGCTGCTAATGTATCTTAGAATTGTGCATTTCAAAGAGTGTGTGTGTGTGTTTGTTTGAGTTCTGCTTTGGAAAAGAGATGAATAAGGTCCAGTTAGTCTTGCCCAGAGGGCCTAAGGCACGGCTAATTAAAGGACCCTCTGTACTGTCTACTGTATGTGTGTATGTATGCGTGTGTCTTCTGTTGTGACCAGTAGTAGACCTCTTTGTTTCACCCATTTGAGGTTTTTTTTTTTTTACGATGCCTCCGAAATGTGCTGGGTCACCAAAGAAACCTTGTTTACAGCAGCCACTCCGGGTTCAAAGCAACAGGACTGTAGTCTGCCCTTCTAGACAGAGTTGGTTGTATGTGTGTTTGGGTTTGCTTATAATTATGATACTGCTTTTATTACATGTATTATGTGGCGTGTGTGTATATATATATATGTGTGTGTAAATGTATGAGTTTGGTACGAGTGACTGCAGCAGATGTGCGTGTTGCTCGGGGAATTCTTTATTTATTCCTTGACAGTCATTATTTATTTTATCAGCATGTGTCTGCGTCTGAGTTTAGACAGACAGTGCTTCCTGCGACGGCCGCCGACTCGCGTTATTGTATTATATTTTTTTAATCATGCATGAGAGTAAAGAAACTTTGTTTCGTGCTTTTGCAAGTCGGGTTACGGTGACAGTTTGCGTTTGGAGCGACAGCGCTCTTGTGAAGACTGCCACGGCTCCCGACAAGCCCCGTGTTTGGAGTCAGGATGCAGATCCTCAGTGACTAAGACAGGGGATAAATTGGACTGGGAATGGAGGCGAACGCTGAACTTCTAACTGTAGACTTGCACTTCAAAGCCCCCCCCCACCCTTCCCACCTTTCCCGTTTCAGACCGGTTGTGCAAAGATGTCATTGACTTTGGCAGCGCGTTGTTAAGTCACTGTATCAAGGATGCGCTTAGTTGCTTCACTACATCTCAAGGAGTGTTCTCTGACACAGCTCATCTCGACAATAAGGATAGCGTGTTAAATACTACTTTACTTGTACTCTTATTTGTGTCTCTCAATCGTGCTGGACTACAGTCCAGATTGATGGCTATGGCTGTGTGCGCTGCTTTGCTCAGTGTTTACAACAGACGGTATGTAATGGGTGGCGATGTTAGGGAAACCACTGGTGCAGGACACACCGCTTCACGTCGCAGCTAATGAAAGGTGTAGCAATCACAGCCTATAGAACACAGAATATCAGGTGTTCTATGTGCAGACAGCTCTGTGGCTCACAGCCGGGGGGGTGGGTTTGGGCTGCCTCTGTACTCCAAAAGACAGAAACGAGCTCATTATTTCCTACATCCACTTCCATTTCCTGGAGTGTGTTTCTGGCACTCCTTGTGTACACGCACACACACACACACTTACATAGACACGCACACACAGACACACACACACACACACATACATAGACACGCACACAGTGTTGGACCACTTGACCTTGGTTGCTATGACAGCAGCAGTAAAGACCGCACTGAGGTGTCAGCGTGTGTCTATTTGACGAGTCCCACAGGCGCACCCAACCTAAGCCCACCCGCGTTGTGTGTGTGTGTGTGTGTGTAATGATGATTAATACCTTTGTTTTGAAAGCCAGTAGAGAGTAGCTGTGTTTGCCTCTAGTCAGTGTGTGTGTGTGTGTGTGTGTGTGTCTGCGTATGTGCGTTAGTTGTCACGTCTCATACCTTCCTAGCTGTCACTGGCGTGATTGTTTATAGTTTTGGCATGTTGTACCTAGTCAATGATGTTTACCAACCTCCTTCTCTGTGTGTGTGTGTGTGTGTGCGGGCGGGCGGGTCCGTGCGCTTGTCGTTGAAGTTTCAGTCTCACTCGGTTACCTCGTCTTTTCTCTGGCTGCATCGGGGCGAGCAGGACGGGTCGCCCTGACACTGGGTCGCATGTTGTGAGCGCTGGTTATGAGCGCACCTTCTTGTAGCCAAACAACAATTAGAGTGCCACTCCAACTCGGCTCTAATTGGTTGTTTATCTCTCTTCCCCGGCTAAATAGGCTGCGGTACCTGCAGGATTTTTTTTCTCATCAATGCTAGTGCGTTGCAGTGAGATTAGTCACGATGACACACCATATATCCAGCACAATAGATAAAGAAATATAAAACGGAAAATTGTGCCGGCACAATACGCAGTAGACGCAATCACCTGCTTCATGCTGTCATTTGGGTCTAATTTGGGAGTTTCTCTATGGGTTTGTTTCCCATGAATATATGCTGGTCCTTGGCCTATAATTCAGCATCAAAGCAATGATCCATCTGTAATTATATTTTTTATTTCTGCCATTTATTACCTTTCCTTTTTTACGTTTCCCTGCCTACACCGCACTTTTCCAGCTGCTGTAATGACTAAGTCCCTCCCGGGGATCTATAATGTTCTTCTTATCATATAAAATCCCTTTTGTTACATGGCAGAAAGGTATGCTACTGTACTAATCAACAGCAATTCACAGCAGACTTGTAGGATGTAGAGATTCTCATTATTAAAGCAGTTTATTTGACAATAAAATATTCACAGAACAGCCCCATAACATTTGAAGTGTACAAGATCTAGACTTAGGAGATGAAAAGGAGACTCAACCCTCATTTAGTTTTTCCTTTTTTTATAATGAAAAGACAAAGATTAACCTACTTTTTATTATTATCATTTTATAACAATGTCCCGTTAATGCAGCTAATCCATTTTCTCTCACTCCTTATCTCCAGTCTTGGCCTGTTAGCGTTTTATTTATAATTCTCCCTGGCTGTCAGTCAGTTGGTCGTGCTGGCCGCAAACAAAGAACACTTCTACCTAGCTGATTGATGCCACCCGTCCGCATGTGCTCCCCTCTCGGCCAGGCTCGGCTCGCTAGCCCTCCCTGTGTGTCTGTCTCTGCATGGTGGCCGTCCGAATGTAAGCCAAGCAGGCCTGGTAAATGACTTGTCAGGCTGCGCCTTGAGCCTGGGTTTCTCTATGCGTGTGCATGCGTGTGTGTGTGTGTGCGCGTGTTATGCTGCCAGGTACCAGAATGAGTTGTGGCAGAGCAACGCGCTGGCATCTGTGTGGTCCAGTTACCCAGAGTCCACTGCACCTGAGGAGGTAATGCGATTAGGGAGTAGGGGGCAGGAGATTTGTTCAGCGAGCGTAGAGAGGAACCCAAAGCAGCGCACTATACTGTATATATACATTTCTACACGTGACACAAGAAGAGACGGGATTCGTACAACTGTGCGCACTGGCTTCTCAGCGAGGGAGGGGCGTGCTCGTGCGATGTGCCACAAAGGCGGTATAGCAAAGCTAATGGTGCGGAGAGGGTCTCTGTCGCAATTGTTTTGCTCACCCTTTCACGTCGCAGTGTAGGTTAGAGTGCGTGTGTGTGGAGGTTACAGTGCACACGTGTGTGTGTGTGGAGGTTATTGTGTGCGTGTGAGGGCTGAGAGCACGGCTGGCCCTCTTAAGCGCTGAGTCAGTCCCCGTCTCTCTCTCTCTCTCTCTCTCTCTCTCTCTCTCTCTCTCTCTCTCTCTCTCTCTCTGAGTGTTTGTCCATGCGCTCCACAGCGCCTCAGATTAGCAGCCATGTTATTGAGGCTGCCAGCATGGCTGTCTAGCTTCTAGTTAGGGTTTCACTAGACAGAGGCCAGGAGAGTACCCTCCACCCCTGTGCTGTTGCAGCCACTGCAGTGCCTGCTTGTGACTGCAAGGGGGAAGGATAGTGTACTGAACTGCTGTTTCTTCCTCCTTCAGAATGGTTCCTATAGAACTGCTGCTAACAGTAGTAAGAGTCCGCTTATGTTTGCATACACAAGGGATTTGATTAGGTGATATTGGCACGTTGTTATAAACACAATAGAAATTATACTATCGTATACATTACTACTAAGAATGATAATACTAAAATCGGATTAATAATAATGTTACTATGATTAGGCTATTACTAATGTTTCCATGCTGCTAATGCTACTGGTACGTATATTGCACTACAGTACTAATGACAACCTCTATTTTTATATTTTGTGACCTGCAATGTGTCCACAGTCACTACTGATAGGGCCGGTAGGGGCTTTTAATACCAGGAACCAGGGCCGTCTTCAACGCCACACCGATGCTCACGTAGATGATTTGACCTCGATTTCTACACTCGATGCTCTGACGGCGGTCTGAGCATTAGCCCACGCTGTTATCGGACTCAAGATGGGTGCTTTTCCTGGTCCAGAATGTTCTCTGTAGACACCATTACCAAGCTGCCTGTCCCAGTACACGGTACAGCACAAATCACAGTTTTATTGGCCTAATTTTTCTGAGAGCATGCTTGTGTTTGATTGTGGTATCGAGTGTGTGTATTTAGGTGTCTGTATGATTTCCATTATTGGTTTGATACCCGAGGCACCGGCCTATGCCAAGAGCTACACGCCAAAGCCATTTCTTCCTTCAGGGCTAAGGCAAACGCAGTACCCAGGGGGGGACCGAAGCACACAAACAAGCCACACATCATCCACACTCTGTGTCAGACCTGTCTGAATGAGTCCGTTTATCTGGCTGTGATGCTGCATGCTCAGGTATATATCACTTTAAGCTGCGCTCCCCTGGGTCACCCCGCCGAGGCCTGCTTCATCTGCCTCCACCTGCTGCTCTGAGCCTCGCTGAGAGGCTGCAGGTGTCTCCTCCACTGGCCCATTTGCACCTCTTTGTGCCAGGGAAGGGTGGGTGGGAGGGAGTGTGCGTGTGTGTGTGTGTGTGCGTGCACGTGAACGTGCACGTGTTTGTCATGCTGTAAAATAATAATGTAAGTTTCAACTTAATCCTTTGAACCTCTTAAGTCCTCAATGACTATAATATTAAAAATATACAGTATATCTAAATATTATATTTTGCTACATGTTCTTTTTTTGTGTGTATCAGCATACAGGTGTGTGAGGGTTATGCAGTGACTGCGCGTAATATATCCACAGTCTGCTTTTTCTAATATAGAAAAGGCAGCCCTTTTTGTAAGCATGTCTCAGCTTACGGACACACAAAAAAAATATATATATTTCTTTTATAGTTCTGTTTGACCTCGTGCATATTCACACCATTTACTTAGTGATGCATTTTCTGTCTCTGGGTTTTTTAGAAGCACTTTATTTGACTTAGAAAACTGAATATGCACAGTAATTCCCTTCAGAGTTTAGCAGACTAATTTATTTTACAAGGTGGTTAAAATTTAATTGTTTCCCTATACCCATTTGATGGAAGATTTTGATAAAAAATTAAATGACTCTTATCCTAAAATGATCTCCAAAGGCATTTACATTTCCTCAAAATAAGTATTTCTAATAAACTATTCCATGAGTTAATGGACCATTAGAGTGTCTCTTATGTCAGCGCTGATGATTTAATAGAATTGCACAGAAGAGATTTAATTCATGTTGTGCCACCAGCTAGTATTGACATTTTAAATGAATAGAAATTTCTCATTATTTCTGCTAAGCCCAGACTGTGCTACAAATAATTTAAAGAAATTACAAATTTTTCATTCTGTCTGTCTATATACGTCTCTCTGTTTTCCCCGTTATTGGTGTAATTCATCTTTTTATATTTTTAGCCCCTCATTGACTGTCAGCCTTCTAATAAGATTTTGAGTGTGAAATGGGGAAATATAACCTTGCTTGTAATGTGCGCTGTCATCTGTGTTCACATTCCAACCATAATACTGATTCATCAGTAAAAAAAGGCAGCTTTTGTGTGTTTCTTAAAAAGAAAATAAAAAAGCGCTGCTCTTTTCTCTGAACTGTGGTGAAATGTTAAACTTGTTAAACTCAAGACTGCCAACATCCGCATGGGAAAGTTTGTGCGGTCTACCATGGGCCAGTGTGTGCGTCTATCTTTGCGCATGTTTTTTTCCTGACGTGGGTCCATGTCTTGGTGTACATATTTACGTGTGCGTTATTTCATATACAGTATGTGTGTGTGTGTGTATAGCACACACACATGAACACATTGTGGTATGGCCCATCTGTGGACCGTCCCTGAGGTTAAAATGACACGGTTTCTCACACTGGTTTGAGGAGCTCGTAAAGCAGCAATGATAGGCTGAAGTCGTGCAGCTGACCACAGCTGGGCTATTTGTGACTTGAACTAAATGTCCGATGGGCCAATGGATAAACCCGCTTTTGGGGTTTAAAGCAAAGTCATACGGATCATCTAGCTGCAGACAGCTCTTCTGACCTGTACGAGACATACACACACACACACATGTACACACACAAACCCACACTTCCTGCCATTTGAGATTTGTCCCCGTCCTCTTGACTGAGGCCAAAGGAAACATCCCGGCAGCCATTAAACGTGAGGCTGGGTTCTTTATGAGGGGCTGTAATGTTTTTACTGAGCTGTTATTACACAGTGTCCTGTTTCCATCACTCCACTGATGTCTCCTCTTAAAACCTGTGCTGCGGCGAGCCGACTGATGTGGCTTCCCCGACAGAACACACAGCCGAGAAGGAATTCTCTTTTCCCCTTTTCTCTCATTCCCTTCTTCTTTCCACGCTCCACCTCTGACTCCTCACCTCTCCTCTTCCCCTTTACGTCTTGCCCTCCTGTTCTTCCTCTCCCTCCTGCTTCTGGACTTCACACACGTTTTGTTTTATTTGTTCTCTCTTGCTCTACGCTGAGCTCATGATGCTAAACTGCTGCTACTTTGTAAGACGTGTCATGAGTATTGTGTGTGTGTGTGTGTGTGTGTGTGTGTGTGTTCAGGTGCATGCAAAATCAGCAAATTCCTCCCTATGGGTGTCTCGAGGGGCATATGATGGTATGGAAATGTGTTCAGCACTGTGCCTAATAGTTGTGCGATGATCAGCTCTGGCAGCTGTGGAGAAGAGCCATTGGTGAGGGAGAGGAGGAGAGGAAAGGCAGACAGCATAATGCTTACCATTTCGATGCAGCAGCGGATCCATAATTCATGTTGTTAATGAAAGCTATGAGGTAGCTGGCGAGTGTGTGGGGAAGCATGCAGATCAGAGGGGACGTAATGGCATTACCATACAGATGGGGATAATGCACCTCCCCTGCCACGCCTCCTCTACTCTCCTAGGTCCTAGCTCCTATAGGGCAGGCCAGCCCCGGCCTGGTTTTCTTTGGACTCTCCCTACAGAATGTAGACGGACTGATTTGCTTCGGCCCCGTTTGAAAGAGCTGATATTTGCAGGAGGAGCTGAGCTGTGGAAAGACCCCGGTCCATGTGAGGCTGGCTAGGGGGGGGCTATAAAATGCAGATTTTATGCAAGTTGGCTTGTTTCTCTAGTTACACAACGAACGTGCGTGTACATTCATGCCTACTTGGGTCTGTGCGTGCATGCGTGTGTGCACGTTCCCAGCAGGAGAGGTAGGCCTTCAATATGTCCAGAGTGGTCCGAGGAAGCAGATGTGAGTCTCCGAGCCATCCCGAGGCTTCATCAGATGCCCGGCCAAAATCAGCACTCACTGAAGAGGACCGGGGAGAATTGGATCCCTTTTTGAAGATCATGTTTGATTTATTACAAGACACACAAGTGCTAATCGACAAAAAATACCAGGGAAGGGAGTTGGGCTGGACAACCTAAACACAAAACCACATTTAATTGAAAATTTTACCTCAATTACGATTAATCTATAATTAAATAATAATAATAATAATAAAATATTTATTATAAAAATTTCAAAGAGTCATAATTATTTGCTTAAAGTAGGGATGTCAGGAGAACCGATACTTCGGTACAAAGTCAAAATTCTGAAAACACGACTACTTGTTTTTGTACAGTACCGTAGGTACAGGAAATCCAACCTGTGTAGCTGCAGCTCCGCCTCCACAAGAAAAACAGCAAGGCTACTTTGCATTCCAGGCAGATGATCTGGGAGTTATACTCATACACTGGGTAAAGTCAGGCCCGAGGGCCGGATGCGGCCCTTTGAAACATTCTACCCGGCCTGCCCGATACATCAAACATTTAAAAAAAATTATTAATACAACATAGAATTACTTCTCTGCAGAATGTTACTATATTTACTGAAAATGGTCATGCATAGGAATAGTCTATTATGCAAGTTAACAAAGTTAGCTATTTTGTGTTTTATTTTAAAATGTTTTAGCATGTTCTCTGATATCTTCAATGTGGCCCCCAAGTAAAAATAATTGCCCACCCCTGCGTCATACTCGTACTGTATACTGTACATACACACACATACATGCACATACAAATACTGCAAGACTAGTGCATTACTGCACTACTATTTCACGCCAAACCAGTGATTATTTCTCCTTTCGATAATAGTGTATGGTTAATTTTTAAAAACTCTTCTTTCAGTTCAGTCTCCTATTCATAAAACTTTTTTTTTTTTTTTTTGCGTGAATACTATCTTCAGCAAAAAGGTTCCACTCGTCGTTCAACAATTGTCACGCTCATAGACGGCGTCACAACGGGGGAAGAAAAGTCTACTTTAGAAGAAGGATATTTCCAGTGTTTCGACTTCTAAGCCGGGGTGTGAAGTACAAAGGTTGGACCAACACTAAGGTCCTGCCCTTCATTCTCAACAGACACACAGGGTACATAGGAAGGAATGGTGGAGTGTCGCCCAAGGGCACATCGCCCGAGCTGAGGAGAAGGTCGAGATGTGGTTATCATTTCTTTTGATGAATCCACAGAAGGCTAAAGGGCCACTGGTAGAATAAGCTGCCTTCTCCTGCCTTTTTGTCTGCACACATCACTGACGGCCAAAGTCTCGGAGACTTTCCACTTCAAACTGTGTGCATTTCAAAGAACCATTGGAGCAGTCACTCCATCTGTCAAACTGTCAGTCAGTCAGTCAGTCAGTGGGTGTAATGATTTCCACCCCACTCTCTGAGGTCCAAAGCCCATTGGCTGCCTCTCAGTGCCTCCTCATAAATGAATGAAGGCTCTCCGTCCATTTCCATCCTGTGAGGTATTATGATTGGATCATTAGATCTCTAATTCTACCAACCATCCTCATCTCCACATCTAAATCGGGCTACCTCTTGTGGTCCCAGAACCATAACTGATCCTCTCTGACAAGAGTTAGCCACTGTATGACGTGTGACAGGTTAAGGGCCGTTGACCGTCTAACATGTTTAGCCTGCCGGGAGAGTTTTGTATAAGTAGACAGTGAGGATTCAGATGGGATTTAGTTTTTAGTGTTTTTACGTCGGGTTGTGCTTGTGTGCTTGGATGCACGAGTGTTCTGTGTGTATTGGTAAAGGCTATATGGCCTGTTTCACGGAAACCAATCTAAGTAATGAACGGATTGTGAGGGGGTTTGGGAATAGGTTGGTGGGAGGCCGTAGTGAGAGAGAGAGAGAGTACAGGTTCCAAATTATAATACAAATCATATCAAGTCAATCATAAAAGCTGAGATTTACTGGTTTCATTTCACTTCCCGAGATTCTTCAGTTTAATAGGGCAGCTGGGAGGGAGAACTGGATTGTCTAGTTGAAATGGAAAGTGTGCGTGCGTGTGCGTGCGTGTGTGCGAATGTGTGGGCACGGACATATGCGTGTGTGTACCCTGTGAATAACCTTCCACTAGTCATCTCAGTCCCTATCCCACAGTCCCGTGGCTGGCGATAGAACAATAACCTGTTTGAGACGTTCATTATTGAAGAAGCTGAGCCAGTGGAAATACCACCAAACCCCTGTTATGTTGTAAATGCTGGGAATAGGAACAAGGCTCTGATAGTCAGATTCAGAACGCTTTCATGTCCACACCATTATTTTTGCAGCAGAGAAACATTTAAATTGTACAAAGAGACTTGCACAGTTTACATGTACAAAAACTAAACACAATAAATGAGGATGATAATAAGACCTATTGTTGTTGCCCATTAATACTCAAACTGGGATACTGGCCAAAGCGTTTCACAGGTTGTGAACGTGTTAACTACTGAAGCTGACATGCAATACACCCTCACAGAAATATAATGTATTGTGTATGATAAAATGTTGAGAAACATGCAATACCATATTAAATATAGTTAACCCTCCCACTGTCCTAAGGCATTTCAGCAGACTAGCAGCAGGGGGAGCGAACCGCGGAATGTCATATGTCCGTGTTGTGGTTGCTGCCCGCTACTGGCAAGCGCACCGGGTCATTTTGACCCATAGGACAGCGGGAGGGTTAAGGAATGTTTGTCAATTATGGCTGAACTGCTGTGAAACCACCATAGTGTGTTTGTGATAGACATATTTTACTTAGAAATGAAAGCAAGATAAACACATTGATATATCCTCAGTTCAATTATGTAAGAAATCTTGTTGAGGTTGGAGGGAGTGCCATTATAACCTGTAAATGAAAGAATAGCATTTATTCTCTGTGCAGTCACACAAGTAGTTT
This sequence comes from Typhlichthys eigenmanni, assembly GCA_027564635.1. Classification (NCBI taxonomy): domain Eukaryota; kingdom Metazoa; phylum Chordata; class Actinopteri; order Percopsiformes; family Amblyopsidae; genus Typhlichthys; species Typhlichthys eigenmanni. The sequence continues at coordinate 32,874 of JAODUK010017250.1, read as the reverse complement.
GATCATGTCCCAGAATCAGAGCACAGTCAACTAGTTGAGCTTATTCTGTATTCACTGACTCTCAAATGCCTCGTTTCCACCTTACCCCGGCACAAGTGTCACACCGGAGACTATTGCTAATCTTCGCTCTAAACTTCTCTGTTTTGACTACCAAGTGGTACCAAGGACTTTAGGGAGGGGCTCAAGTTTGGGGGGGAAGGAATTAACTGTGAATGCCTAATACACAAACAAACAGTTTCACAAACATACTGGTTATTGTTGTTAACATTCCCACCAAAAGGAAATAACCCTCTCTAGCCTAACCTTTTCTTGGTTGATCAGATGGCCAAGTCCTAAAGTTGGAGATTTGGCACCGCGGCACCCAGTGAGAACAGGGCCACTAGGCCATGGCCGAGTAGCGCTGGCCCCTGTCAGTGGAAACAGGATAAAACACCAGTGTTTGGTACCAGTGGAAACGCAGCAAAACTATCATTATCAAATGATTACTTACTAGCAGGCCAGACTTGTTGGGTATCGAACCCACATCCTTTTGGGTGAGAGTTGGGTGGGGCAGGAGTCGTAAGTCGACCACCCTCATTACTAGACTATCCTGCGCCGGACCAGGCAGACATCCGCCTAGGCATTTCAAAAGTTAAGTCTACTACTTACCTCTGAAGCTAAAAGCTGGATTAAGTGTGCTAAATGAACTATGATGCAGTGATTGCAAATTCTAATTTTGTTTATTTGCACACCTCTTTTAAAGTGTTTGTGGATGTCTCATTGTGTAAATCTAGGCAACGGTTCTTGTTGTTTACTTATCTCTGATGGTAAAATGCATGAATTATCTCACACACACACACACATGCACCCACACTTTATGGCTATAGCCTGTACGAAACTGTGAATGAGCAAGATTGTTGTTAGATATTCATCTCATTAATTTGTAGCCGAACTCTTGTATTGATGACAAGAGCCAAACCACTCTGTTCCCTTTGGCTAAGGTCAGGACTCTGGTGGCCAATTGATGTGGGGAAAATGATTATTTCCTGAACTATTTTACAGTATTTAATTAAACTTCATTCGACTTGATTGCAATCACAATGATGTGAATACAAAAATAAATCACCCGTTTCTACTGTTGTTACTAATTGCCTAACTATAACAATAAACTTAACATTTTACTCAAATTATGTACCAAATCTAGCCTAATTTAAAATCTATACAGATGGAATGAACAGACATAAATTATCAGTATTGATCCAGGGAATGAGCTTTCCCAGTCGAATGTAACACTCCAGGCACCAGATGCTGGCAGGAAATCAAGCATGATCACTCAAGCACACGTTAGCCTGACCTTTTGTTTGTTATCTAACACACCCACAAATACGGTAGATACTACCGCACACCAACGAGCACTCATACTGTACGTAGACAATGAAACCCACACCCAGGCGGAGCGCACAAACACGCTGACCTTTATTTGATATGTAACAACGTCTCTATTTTCCATAAAAGCCTGTGGCAGCAGCAGTCAGGAACAAGACAGAACATGAAGCCAGGGAAATGGACCTGGGCAGAGAGTACAAGACAGAGAGCCCAGGGTAGGGAAAAGGTCACAGTAAAGCCTCGCGGAGTTAATCTGCCTGTAACTGGCCAAGTGCTTATAGATCAGCCCTGTGACATGACTCTTACTGGGGCTGTATGGGGTGTCAGTGGTGGAAGATTAAAACGGAATGCTGTGTTTTGTAATAAGTACTTTAATGCATTAATGAATTCATATCATCTTTTCTATAGCTAATGCTTTGTTTAGTCAATTAGTAGAGGCACTAACTGTTCGGTCTATAGGGCGGTGGATGCAGACACATTAGTGGCATTGCTGGGCCTGCCTAACAGCGTGATGCATGTTGCTCAGCCAGAGAAGACATCCGTCTCGTTCCACTGTAGCATTAGCAATGTGTGCGGCAATATTAGTGTTTCCTTTTAGACCTCATATCACCTTAATGCTTTGAGCAAAGTGGCTCTGCGGATCACAAATGGTCCCGCGTAGGTGAAACGATGCGGCTTCCTCCGCAGGCGTTCTGCCCCAGAAGGGCGTGATGGAGAGCGTGTCGGAGAAGAGGAGCGTCCACCGTGGGCGTCTTACCCTCTCCAACCCGATATTTGAGATCAACACTCGTGTTTAGCCAAATGACTGTGAGCCTCCGCCAGAGGCGTTCACCGCTCTCTTCCGTCCCCGCCATTAGTTCACCTGCCTCTCCAAGACAGCCCTGTGATTGGCTCTGATTGGCCGTAGTTATCTCTGATTGCCGTGGCAACCGTCGGTGGTGGTGGTAGTGTGGAGAGGCAGCGGTTTGACTAATCAGTTACATCTTCCCTCGCTCTAACGTGTTCCGTTTGTGTGTGTGTGCGTGTGTGCGTAGGTGTGCGCGTGTGTGTGTGTAGGTGTGAACGCATCAGTGTGTTTGTGCCCGTGCACTCTGAGCAATGCACACACTGGTATGCATATGTGACACAATCTATTGATATGACAGGGAAAGGGTGAGATGGCGCTCACCACAGTGGAAACCACGGTGACAGTAATGAGAGGTGGGAGGTAAGAGGCTACAGCCAATGACGTCTGTGGTATATCTGCGTTTGCCGCGTGACAGACAGACCACGGTACGGTCCGTTCGTCAGCAGCCACGCCCAAACCCACCCCCTCCTGGTTTGAAACCAGTGTGTAACTGGGAGGATTGACATGGAAACGCAGAGAGAAACATGAGCACATTTTAATAGAGGCCGGGTGGGTGGCGTAGGCTTAATTATCACAGTGTTTTTACAATTAATTTGTTTACAGCATTTTATAGTATTGTTGAACTTTATTTTACAGTATTTTACTGTGTTCTTACAGCAGTTTCTGTCACATATTTTACAGTATTCTACTGTATTTTAAAGTTGGAGCAAAAGCACAACAGTGATGAGGAGCGAGGTGTAGATGGACAAATGCCAACGTGGAAATTAATAGCGACAGGAGAACGAGTGGGAGGAACACCAGCTAGCGAGGAGAAGGTTTGGGGGGGGGAGGAGGCGTGTGTCTTTATTCTAATGGGCTCTGCTGGGCCGTGTGGCATTCTGAAAGGGGGGGGATTTACTGATGTTATTTATATTTATGAATTCATGCCATTTGGCCCAGTGTGAAATGATGGGTCATTCACACACGCCGAGCGCCGCGGCTGAATTCACAATCGTCCCCACCTCCAACCGTCTCTCCATCACCCCTTTCTCTTCTCCTCCTCTTTCTCCTCCCCGCGCTGCCCGGGTCTGCTGAATATGGATGGGGGAGGGTGTTGAAAGAGGACGGACGCCTGCTTCTGTCACCGGGTCCTCACCTGAGGAGATGTGGCACACGGGCTAATGACATTCAGCCGCATTGTGGGATGGCCGCAGGCAATGTGCGTGCGCACGTGTGTTTGGGAGGGAGAGCTGGGTGCACACCTGTGTGCATGTGTTGCAGTAGTGCACGTGTGTGTGTGTGTGTGTGTGAGAGAGAGCTCTAGTGTACCGCAGGTGAATGAAGTGAATTTAAGCTTTTTAGGATATGAGATGCTTGAGAAGGACAAACACACACACACACACACTCCATGGGCTCTGTTATGGGTTCTGTGGCCCGGACGTTTTTGGCTCAAACACAGTGTTGTGCAGGTAGCCTTGAGAGGGGAACTTGATGAAGAATGAGACTTGATGAGTTCCATAGACCCATGCTCTTCTCCATTAATATCTAGTCTCTTTGGACTCTTTGCAGCCAGGCATTTGTAACGGCACTTCGTTCTTCCGTTCTTTTTATCTGTTGTTGTTTTTTCAGTCATTCTTTCGTTTGTTCTTTCTTTCAAATTAAATCGTACAAGGTTTCCATTGATATGCCAATACTGGGCCTACGCACATTCCAGTTTTTCATGGTCACACAGTCCATAATGGAGCAGCATATTGTGCTGAAATTAATCAGCTCTCATTAAAATAAGTGGATATGTGATACAAGACAAAAGAGCATACAGGTCAGTTAAAATAATTCTACTTTATTGAAGAATTTTACATCAGAAAATTACTTTTATAAACAATGTTTATTTATGTTTTGTAGAGCAACATGCAGTTGCAAGCAGTTAACTTCGCTTAGGAAGGGCATTGAGAGAAGATGCCTCCGCTAGTTTCAAGACTTAGGCGGAAGCTTGTGGATGGGCGTTGTTTCACAGGTCTTAGCATATAGCTACTGTAGCTAGGCGCTGCCATCGAGCCGGCCCAGATACTTAGAGTGTGACTCAGTTGAGTTGTGACTCACACACTCAGGGCCCATGCTGGGTGTGTTAGAAAGGTCTGGTAAAACACCTCCTGCATCTCCATTGCTATCACAGGCCTGTTTCTGTATAGTGTGTGTGGTTGTGTGTTATTGGAAGGAGACTGCAGTGGTTCTTGTGAAAGACACAACATATGAGAGAAGCTGTGTCGAACCAGCATTTGCTGTTTGTACCACATAAAACAACGGATGATATATGTTGTGTGTGTGTGGGTGTGCACTCGCCTAGTCTGTCCCGCCCACTGGAGACTAATGAAGGCTACACCCTTGTTAGTCACAGGCAATGCTGTTAACCTGTGCTGACACACACACACACACACACACACGCACACACACAATCTAGAGTTAACACTGTCACCCCCTTGATTGCTGTTTATCATTTGTGAAATCATGAAAACAGTTTTTTGCGTGTGAAAAATGATTGATTATTCCTAAGTAGCGTCTTCCTAAATATCCACAAATATATGTTTGTGCAAAAGTTACACTGAACATTTCTGTCAGTCCTATGGACGTCCCCTAAACTTTCACCAGTGAGTGGTAGAGATATGGAGAGTGTGAGAGCAGCAACAGTTGAATTTGCTACTGCTCTTAATTGGCCCAAATGTGCAATTAACAATGATTGCAATCAACATAAATGGCCCAGAGTTGGGCAGCCCAGTGCTAAGGTATGTTATTATAGTAATTAGTGGCTGCAATTACTATTGCTGTGCATTACACCCGGTTTCTCTATAGCAGCTTGTTGTTTAGTCAGTTTATTCAGATGTTGCATCCTTTTTAAAGCTGTTATTCTCAATGGCAACTCACAACAAACACAAATAATCAAGCTTTCTGTGTGTTTGCATGCACAGTACACACATACACACACACACACACATACAGGGAACAGTTGGCACGATGCTGTCTGGTTTATTGAGATCAACTGTAGCTCAGTGTAGTGAGAATAATCATAGGGTTTATGTAGATTTTGTTAGCTTTAATATGCTGGGTAAATTTGACTTAGTTCATAGTTGCACAAGGGTCTACGCAAGGGAGGGATGCATTGGCTTTTTTCCCACTTTTTCTTTTTCTGTCTTTCTTCACTACCATAATAACAATATATCAAACAATTCCCAGTGAATTTAAGGAAAGCAGGATAAATGTTTCTCTGCCTTGACTAGTTTATTTGCATCTAAAAGGAGCCTCAAAATAGATTGAAAATCCCATTTTCCTTGGAAAGTAACTTTGTAAGAAATGCTACGCTGTACACATTCACAGATGAGTCTAATTCACAAAGGGACAACCTTGCAGACACAGTGGGTCTCTGCAGGTAGTAGACTGTTAGATGTTACGGCACTTGTTTGTTTGCCAGCATTAGTTTGCAAATAAGGCTCAGAATAAACACGGTGTTGTGTGTACTATTGTTTCTTTCATCATAAAAATAATAAAGAATGCAAGCTGTGTGTGAATATGCATTTTAGAGGGTAGCCATTCTTTCTTTTGCTGTAAGAACTTGGATACATGCATTTAAAGTTAATTGGTTAAACCAACCAAAAAATATAAATTACTCTAACTTTACAGAGAATTAAACTTTAATATTAGTTATTAGTTTTATGTTTTTTACACAAAGGGCTTGCATTTTACTCATGTACTACTGTATTTGAAAATATCTATATGGCACACAAATATTTCTCACTTTTTGCATTCTTCTTTTTATTAACAAAACAAAGTATATACAGCATGTTCAACTGTGACTTTTCAGCTATAGTTAGTCATCATTTTCACACGCAAAAGCTTTGACTGTTGACGCCGATTGATGTATCGTACCAGCTAAACAAAGAGAACGGAAGGGAAGTTGGGGAGCGTAATGAATGTATGATGATGGTTAGAGATTAATATGGACAATGAATATGGGCCGTTTACATTTAATGGGTAGACAGACGGTAGGGTGGAAAGATGCAAATTAATCTGTTTGTTGCGATAGGTTTTTGATGTTGAATACATTACACTGAGGTGAGAGAGAAAGAAGAAGCCATCAATGGCTCTCCATCTAATACAACCTCTCACTGAGAGCTTTTACTGGAGAGAATCAGAGATTGTGTGATGGCCCATCTCACATCTCTTTTCCCATTTAGTCCTAAATGTACCTTAATATAATGTGTGTGTGTGTGCATGCATACATATGTGTTCAGAGAGACTGTGTCTAGAAAATGATGAAATACTACAGATGGCTATTCCTGAACAAATGGGCAAACAAACAAGTCCACCGAATGAGACTGGCCAACAAAATCACATTTCACAATATTTACCAAATAATATTGACATGTGTGTTATATTTAGCTGTTTAGCGTTTAATTTAAAATGGGCAATTTGACTTTCACTTCAGTAATGTGGGTGTGCTGACCAAGAATGAGTCAACTTTTATTTAACTCGAACAGACTAATAATTGTAATACTCTGTTAGTCTGTATGGCCAACAAAAGTGTTGTAATCTACTGTATACTGTATCATGATACTAAAATAAAAAGAATCACAGGAAATATTTAGTGTTATTACAACATTGATCAAATTACTGATATTATGTTAGTACTTTATGTTGCCTTGCCTTACCGTAACTGACAATACACATGCTGCAGTGTCCATTGCAAGTCTATTAATGTCAAACCAGTCGGAAACAAACACATGTGAGTCTTTAGTAATGATGAATGCAACGCTATCTGAGATGCATGTCTGTGCTTGTGTTTTTCTACAGTGTTCTACCCAAGTAAATAAGACACATAAATACATGGAACAGTCAGTATTGAGGAACCCAGATTAAAGTGTCTATTCCGATGGACCCAGAGTGCTGCTACAGAGATGTAAGGGATTAGAATTAGGGCTGTTAAATTAGTGACGGGCAGATTGTGAACATGATTGAAGGGAGTAATTGCCTCAGTGGTTACATAATTAACATTACTTTAATTAGTCTTCCATGAATCTCACATTGACCTGATATGTGAAGACACCATAGTTGTTTGTATAAACACACATGCATACACACACACGCACACAAACACTAATTACCTCCCACAATGACAAGTGTCACTTTTAAAAAGATTGGTCTTGGGGACAGACACAGTGTGTTGGGTGCTCGCGTTCTTGTTTTCAAGTAGCCTACATGAAAGAAGCGTGTGTTCCAGTGATGGGCTTTTCACTCCCACTTGTCATTTCTTAACAGCTCGTAGACAAACTCATTACACCAAACACCTGCCACACAGGCCCAGAACAAGTGTTTGTGTGTGTATGTGTATGTGTGTGGGGTGGGTGTGTGTGGGGGGTGGTTGCTGAGGTAACATGCTTACATGCATACTTTAATCAGCAAGTTGCTATTTGCAAATAGTAATATTAATAAAAGTGTCAGTGGCTAAATGGCCAAAAATTATTGAATTGTTCTTGTATTTTCCTCCTGTGTGCATTTTATGTAATTGTTTTCTGTAATTGTACCTGTAAGCATCCCTGAGCCAGATGCCCGACTCTATCTGCTGTCATTTTGGATATGAGGGTCTGCTAAATGTCATGTGTAATTGTAGTTAACCACAAAGGATCTTGCATGTCTGTCAGGCCTTCTGACTTCAGAGAAACTGTGACTACCTGCAGTTTTGTTATTCTATATTTACCTGTTTATACATGTGCTACACCTTTTATGTAAATACATGAAAATACATTAATACGATACAATGCTCAATTATTAAGGGGTAAGCCACTCTTAACTGCCCTTGAATGCTGTCTAATAACATTGTTTTTATGTTTCTATGACTACTACACAATAGGGAGCTGTTTATAAGACCCAACGGGTAGCTGTGTTCAGCGAGAGCTGCACAATTCCTGCACCCTGTTAGTTAGAATTGATTCATAAATTTACCTTGGCAGTGATTGCCGTGATGGAAGGAGATTACCACAGCCCTGTTCTGAGTGACAGCCCAAGCGACAGCCAATGAAATTACTATGCTAATTAAGTGTTGCATATTTAACACCCAACCTACTGGTTGTCCCTGCCTGTGCAGGAGCCACGGACTGCACTCACTCAAGACATGACAGCACACCGAGAAGGCCCGTGGCTCTTGCCAGACCACAATTTGTTTTTCCTTCATACTTTCATTTAACTTAATAAAAAATAATACAAAAAAAATATATCATATTCAGCATTTGAATAAATCTAGCTACATCTGACAAGCCTTTAACATGTTTTGTCCCCCTTCCACCATAAACATAATACAAACGCAGGAGGAGTGGGGAACCCAATTGGGTGTTTTAAAGTGTCTAGTAATTTGGGGAATAGACACAGCAGCCATCGCTGTCATTGTAACGGTGCTGGACTATTAGTTAGAAATGTTAGTAACAAGAATCACAGTTGGGTGAGTGCATTAGAAGAGAAGGGGAGGAGGCTCTGTGAGAGAGAGAGAGAGAGAGAGAGAGAGAGAGAGAGAGAGAGAGAGAGAGAGAGAGAGAGAGAGAGAGAGAGAGAAAGAGAGAGAGAGAGATGGCATCTCCTACTGTATTCCCAATGTGAGTTGAGCCTCCCCTGTAATGGAACGAGAGGAAGAAGGGGATTAGGAGGATAATCCACCAAGGCCCTTTCTTCTCTCCCATTTTCTTGCTGTTTTCTCTCCCTTGCTCCAATCTGACACCACAGAACTCAAGACAACGCAGGGCTTTAACCGAGAATCAGATCAACAATTACTGTGCATGCCGTGTCTGTGTGCGTGCGCGCGTCTGTTTGTATGTGTGCACGCGTGTGCGCACATGTACTCTGAGGCAAAACCAAAGGGAGAATCTGTGAAGCCGAGAATAATTAGCTTTAGCCAAATGCTAGGTCAGCCGTTTCTGCCTTTGGTCTGAATAACAAGCTTTGTGTACAGTAAGCGCATTTGCACAAACTTGCGTGTGTGTGTGTGCGCGTGTGTTTAGGTGTGTATGCATGTGCCTAATTCCCGAAATCCCCACGCTGAGCCCCCATGTTTGCTTCGTTCTCCACGGCTCCTGTTTAAACAGCTCTAGATGTGAACACTGACAGACCACATTGTGGTTGCAGACATCATTCACCCCCCCTTCCCCCCCCTCCCTCACCCCGCCCTTGACCACCCTCTTAAACGCAGAGAGCGGGCAGATAACGGCAGATTTACACACAATGCTAAGGCCATTAGCGTCTGGCATTTTCCCTCCCTCTCTGGGGTTTGTTTTGCACTGTCAGATCTGATGGGATGTGTGTGTGTGTGTGCGTGAGTGTGCGTGCGCGTGCGTGCGGGCGGGAGATTGAATGTCGGCCGCTATAGAAAAGGCCAAGGATGTGTAACCTCTCATTCATACCAGGCTAGCCTCATCAACAGAGAGGCCTTTGTCCTGCAGCGCTCGTGGAGATGGACGCTACAAGATAATTGCATCTGGAATAATAACTGCGCTGCTGTTTGTCTGAATGTGTACAGTCTCATTGGGATGAAATGGTAGACTACTGTGTACGCCTACAGTACTTTGTGTGTGTGTGTGTGTGTGTGTTTGTGTGTGAGTGATGAGAGTGAGTATATTTGATGCCAGACAGTCTCAGACTATTGTGGGTGGGTGTGTGTGTGTGTGTGTGTGTGCGCGCGCGCTTGCATGCATTTCTGTATTCCTCAGTTTGTGTGCTTGTGTGAATGAATGGACTGGATAAGGGGTTTTTGGAGCAGCTTTCAATAGGGAACTGTCGTCTGTGGTCCTAGAGGCTGAATACTGACTGCTAGGGATTAGACAGTGATGTCACAATATCCACGATAAGATTCCTCTGGAGTTATTATCAGACCCAGGACCTAGCCCGGAGGCCAGAGTCATATCAATGACAGTATACAACTATCGGGTTGGGTTGTTCGCATATAGAAGTTCGTATTCGCCGATGATGTCACAACGATGTCTCACTGATTATTTTGCGTCGAGCATATGTGTGTGTATTGCGTGTGCCTTCCAGTATCGGCATAGTGATCTAACCATAGAACTATAGCGATCTAGCACACAGCCGGTCTGTGACAGACGGGTTAATGGGTCCCGGCTGTTGCTCTCGCTAAGCCACTGTCCCTTATCGCGCGCGGGTTTCTCTGATTTCAGATCCGAATCCTCCGAAATCAGTTCCTGTTGGCCAATTCTGCCAAAGAGCTCGACTGACAGTTGACTCTTTTTAAAGGAGAGTAGCCTGTACCGTTCAGAATTATTTTCTCCTTCTTGTCATGTAACCTGAAGGGTGTTTGACTAGCTTGTCTTGTAATCCCTCCTGCGATGGCTGTTTATAAATCGGTTAACTATGTTCCTCTCTGACTGGTACATCAAAAAGTTACTGCTGATTTAAAATGTCATGTCAGTACGGCAGTATTGTTTTCATCTCGTCAGCCGATGAAATTCACTTAAAGAGTTTGCATTTTTGATGTTTTTATTATTTATTTTCTTTCGTAAAAGGGTTTCATGAAGTGTGTAGGTTTCCTTCGTAACGTAAAGCATCTGATAGGCTCACTTGCGCACTCTCTTATTTCATCTCATTATATTCAACAGGTGGACCACTCATGTCCTAAACACTCTCCATTAGATACACGACGCGCGCGCACACACGCACACGCACACACGCACACACGCACATGCACGTTGCTGCGCCTAATGCACTTCTTAAGGCCCAGCAAGCTCGTGGAAGCAGAGACTTGTATGTTTCTAATGAATTGAGTGCTGCTGTGATGGATGTCAGCCACTGATGTCAATTATCACTGCTCTCTATGAGCCATGCTTGACAGAGAAGAATCACAGCCGGCGCCTTGCATATCTCTCTCTCTCTCTCTCTCTCTCTCTCTCTCTCTCTCTCTCTGCCCTTCCTTCCTTAGTCTTAGTTATATTTCTTGGCACTTTCAGCCCCATTGTGCCTCAGCACTTTACATTCCCCTTGCCTTTCCTCTCAGACGTTCGCTGGCTGCTTTTAAATCATAATCCCGGCCACACGTCTTAGCTTGAATGTCACTCTGCATTCTGCCTCTTCCTCTTCTGCTGCCATTTAAGTTTCACTGCAGACCTCTTTTGCTCCTCTCTTCTGTCCTCCTCTCTCCTCTCCCCTTTTTTTCCTTCCCTCCTTTCTCCTATCTGCTCTCCTGTCTTCCGCTCTTTCCTTCACCCTTTGCTTCTCCTTCACCCTCTTCTTCTCTGCTGTCCTTCGTCCTTCTCCTTTCCCCTCGCCTCCCTCCATTTGCTCCCCTCTCCTGTCACCTCCCCTCTACAGAAGGGGGAGGGGTGGTGGGGTTAACAGGCAGCGAGCTCACAGTAGTAACCTCCCTGCCACCATGCCAGGCAAGGCGCCACACAAGGCCTCGGATGCAGATTGAATAGCTCCCAGAGATGTCATATTCAGACAGCCTCCATGAATTACATTGGTCTTCCCTGGCTGGCTGGCTGCCTGCCTCCACCAATCAAAGAGCCTCAGGTTGCCATGTGTCTCTCTCTCTCTCTCTCTCTCTCTCTCTCTCTCTCTCTCTCTCTTTCTTTCTGTCACAAACACGTATGCACGCACACACACGCGCACGCACACACACACTGCTTTCTCTTTCTGCTCCCTTCCTTGCTCTGTCATATCTACCCATGCACGCGCTCATAACCCTCCCCTGCCATCTCTGGGGTTTCGTACCTCTCTGGCGTTCTCACTCCTGTTTTTAGTCCAGTGCTCCAGACTAGGCAGGTCAGCAGATGGAAGATCTGATTGGCTGTCAGCCAGTGTTTATTCTTTTGTTGTCAGGCCGTCAGATGAGATCAAATGTGTCCTCCTGCATTTGCCAGCATGTCTCTGCAGTGGTTCCTATGAAATGAGAAAGGTTTAGCTTATGGGCCATGAGGTTGGACAAACTGGCCCATAGCTGTCTGAAGGTGTCACCTCGAGGATGCGCAGTGCTTTATATTTGATATTGTTTTGATATTTTTATGACTGGTTGTCTTTGTCAGTTCAATAAAGCATGGCGCTTCCATTTTGTCAGGTGTATTACTCAAATGGTGTTATGATATGCATCTGAATGAAAACTATGAAAGCAACCTATTCATTGACTGAATCAATTTTACCGTCAAGCAATCCAAATTTCAATGAATGCCTCCATTATATTGCTATATATTTTCGCTCAATCATGGAATATCATATTTTTCAACATATTTGACCATATTTGAAGTGTTACAGAGACCGAACGACCAAAATGAACTTCAGCCAAATGATGCTTAGCTGGCTTTGTATCCTCTCATTTTTCTGTCGTTGCTGAAGGAGCGCTGTTCTGGCCATAAGGCTGGTCATGTGAGCTGGAGGAGGAATGGAAGCCAGAGGGGTCTGGATGTAAAGGAATGAGAGAGGCTGTCCCTACATGAAGTGATTAATGAGGAACAGCTTCATGTGGAAAACACACACGCACACATTCCACTCGCAGAAGGATATACGTGCGTATACATAGTGTATATACACGCGTACACGCACACAAGCACACACACATGAGCTTCTAATTGCATTATGGGCGGAATTTGGCTTTCTGCACTTTGAAACAGGTGGCGGACTGGGCACACAAACGCACGCACGCACACACACACACACACACACACACACACACCCACATGCACGTGTGCCCGTGCACACACAAGCGCACACCTCAGGTGGTGGCGTGAGAGGTCCCATGCTGGGGAGGATTTGTACCAAAGCTGAGACATGAAACTAAGCTGGCATACTGAGAGCCGTACCTCTCCAAGCCTCTCGTTTGCTGCTTTGGGCCGCGCGTGCGCGCGCGCGCGCGCGTGCGTGCGTGTGTGTGTGTGTGCGTGTGTGTGCGCGCGTGTGTGTATATAAATGTGTGCCTTTTGTCTATCGACAGACATTTTTATTCTCAATTGAGATTTTACCGCCTGTTGTTCAGATTAGCCCTCCAGCTTTTGGCAGAGTGGTGCAGGCCGACCTTGAATGTGAGCCGGATACCAGAGGGTGCTGAAAAGTTTCTGGAGCACAAGAGTGTGTTATTGATGGGCCAAAATATGTGGGCCCTAAAATGGGCGCGTTATCGTCCCGCATAATTAAACCTGTCTTGAGTTTAACCCCGCATGACATCACCATCGAAGCAGCCACGCACATGTTGTCACAGTGCTAATGACCACATGCACCATAGTAACACACACACACACACACACACACACACACACGTGTACAGTACATATCTTAAGCACACACAGAGGCAGATGCTTATATATTAGAAAGCAATGTATCACAATTACGTCATTTAACAGATAGCAATAATTTGCCATTCTATTTCTGGATGTAGACACATACATGCACAGTGCACACACACTATATACATTATATGCTTGTTATGGTTGTTTATGGGGGTTGAAATTAGCATTTTCTATGGTTTTGTCTCTAATGGATGGGACTACATGGACTAACTCCGCTGGCTCTATGAAGGCTGTCATGGTGTATTACACAGCCTTGTGCAACTATAGTGACACACACACGCATTACTGTACTGTATGGCTGTCTCCGGTCCTTGCTGAGTGTGTAATGAGGGGAGCTTGGGTACGATTAAGGCAGATATCGTATGGAGTGGAGGCTTACGTTCACTGCGGGCCTATTTGTTGTGACAGTGACCCTTCCAGAATCTCTGCCTGCACACTTAGAGGCTGTCACGGTCCTTATACAGTTAGCAGGCCGTCGTTTGCCACATGGTTTCGCTCCTCAATGCTAATGTGTGCCCGGCCAAAGACGCACAACTCACCAGGTAGTCGGGAAGCTTAACGATAGAGAAAACGAGCAGGGACCATTGAAGGGGGGTGAAGAGAAAGAGGGCTTATGTTTTGTGATGCGTCTGGTTGGCTGCCTCTGGCGTTCCTGAAGAGGAATAGACCGATTGATGCGATTGTGACCAGGAGATGGAAACAGAATGCTATCAATACGCAGTGCATTGTCTCCCATGCGGGAGGAGAGAATAGAAAGGACCAGCACCATCAGCAAAAACGTCTCACGGTGGGAAATGACACAGGACAGGAAAGAAAAAACACAGAATTCGGTTTCACAGAAGGATCAGAGTCCAGGGTCTGTTATCATCTGGAATCTATAAGGGAACGAATGTGCTGCTTGAGAGGCTGTGATCACATCCATCACCCCATGCTGCACCAGGCAGTCACCAATCCTCCACCCGGCCCTCTAAACGCCGGCCCTGGCCTCCTTATCCCACTCAGTTAATGGAAGGCCTGTGATATTAATACTAATATAAAGAGAGGGAAATCATTGTATCTGTTACAAACGTCTGCCTCTCTCTCTTTGCATGCTGTCTGAGAATACAGAGGTTACAATGAGTTAGTTGTGTAACACTCAAAGCATGTTGTTGCTCACTATACTGTATAATTACTATTAGGGATGTTCCCAGTGACTAAATTCCCTGTCGGTTAAACAAACGTTTAATCTTAGACTAGTCGACTAGTCTAAAACTACCAAAACACTCAGACAACCGTCCAAATTGATCTCAATCAGGCTTAACATTGTCAGCGTGTGTACAGGTTGCAGGTCTCTTACCTGCACTTGTCAATCAGCTGTTTGTCTCAGTGGGTGGAGATCACGCTTTAACTTTCCTTTTCTCCTCCTCGTTTCAAAAATAATAATCCCACCGCTTCATCTTCGGAGTATGAACAGTTACAGTAGCCTACGGTACAACAGTGGCAGTGGCAGAGTGCCAATACGGCTCCGTTATTCACAGGCACTGGAACGAGAGCGTTATTAAACTCTCACTTTATATTGATTCTGTATGATTATCTGTATGCTGCATTGGCTTTGCTGAAACGCGTTAGCTAATTACAGCTTACCGTACCTCCATAGCTAGTTTAGCCTAGAAAAATGCTATTTAGCCTATCTTAAACAAAGGTCAGGATCCTGACGGAATTATTTTATTTTTAACAATATTAAATGCAGTTGTACTGTAAGGTAAAATCTAACAGCATAGATGTTGGGAATCCAGCTTTGTTTGATATCTGTTTCGTTTAGATATTGCATGACGCTGCGCTGCAAATTTCAACTCTGAGTCGTCTTCTGCGAGCGGAGCTAGTGGCAACGTCAAAGTTTGCCGCTTAAGTTGTTCACGCTCCCTCGCTACTAGGAACCAAGAACGCATGGAAAATCAAGCGCCACCAACTCCACGCGCAGCGTCAACATATTGTTTTGCGTGTTTCACGTGCAGGCTGAGGCAGGAGAGACCGACTGAACCACTACTTTCAAAAAATAAAAAAAATAATTTACGTTTATGCATTGGTCTTTAAGCTCTGTCTGCTTAGCCAGTGATAAGGCACTGTAGCATGCCTGCCCTGGATGCCCAACTCGCTGTGCTATCAAGCTAATAGGATTTAAGCCTCCCCCCCCCCAATTCACACCACACTGAAGATGGCATCTCTGGACATGAGGAGAAAGAGAGGAGTGATGAAGGGGCGTTGTGAAGCAGAGAAGACAGCACCTTGAAGTGGGATAAACCACACTCCCCTCTCTCGTTCTCTGTCTTGCATTCCTGCTTCCGCCTCCTCCTATAGCAGAAAAATCTGCTAGCTCTTTCTTGGAACAGGATCAAACACCGTGTTCCCTTGGGAAATTCAGTTTGGGATTCTGGCCCATTTACACACAAAAAAAAGATTTAAAAAAAAAAAATTTTTTTTTTTTGAGGAGCGCTTGGGCCAATGAGTGTGTGAGCCAGGCGACATCTGTTTTCCTGAATACCTAATAGCTCTGTGTCACTAGAGTCAAACGCTAGCGCCGAGTGGCGCTCCCACTGTTATTACCATCATGGTTATTTAGCCACCAGTTTCTCATTAGTCTCTCTCTCTTTCTCTCTCTCTCTCTCCCCCACTCTGGTCTCCCCACGGGGGGAACAATTGGATTAGCAGCTAGATTGTACATGCTAGTTGAGTTTACCCCTCTCTCCACCCTTTTTTTTTTTGCCGTGTGTACAGTATTTCAGTAGGCTTTATTGGTAATATCTCCCGAGGTTTGTGGCTGTAATATTATCGTGGCACCAGCACGTATGTGGGGGCAGCATTTAGCACTATATATCAAACAGGTCTCCACTGTGATGATATTCAGTAAGTGGGGTGATTTTGGCTCGGAAACTACTTTACCGGGCTATTAGCATTCATCACAGCTGCTGGAATTAGCAGTTTGCTGTGTTTATTCCCATTATGCAGACACCCACTATTCGCCCCTCTGATTTGTTGTCTGTAACAGCTTCTTAGTAAGAGAATTCCTGATTCCTGATTTTCTTTCATTTTTTCATAAATGTTTTCGTTATTATTATCTTTGTGTGTGTGTGTGTGTGTGCGTGTGTTTGGACGAAGCACTGCATTCTAATTAGGGCCGTTCTTGGACCATGTTGCCATGGAGACAGCTGGCTGGCCCAACTGTCAAAAGGCTGGGTGCGTGGCCAGGTCAGCGTGGGATCATTGACAAGTCAGGGGTCGTTGCTGGCAGCGGGCGGTCTGTTTTCTTCATACACATGGGATGAAATTCAATTGACGATGGAGGTTGAAATGGAAACGACACGGTCGACGTGAGATTGGGGCATGTGTGAACACTACAAACGTTCACACATTTTGTGCCTCATTCTGCGGCCACTAAGGCGCTATGACCTCATCTCGGAATATTCCGGATCAACATTTGCTTGGAAGTTGGGTTTTCCAACAGCGCTCTCTGTGTGTGTGGTATTAACGACGGTTAGCCCGGACATGTTGAACCAGTTTAATGGAAGACTCAACGTCTCGTAAAATGATGAAACTGATGTGTGATGCTGTGATCTGGCATAGCTGTGGTTGAATTGAGGCGGTGCACCCGCTTTACTTACTCCATTCCTCTCCGCAGCAGCAGCCTACCTCCCTCTTCCTCGTCTTTTCTCAATATGGCTTTCTTTATTAGACAGTGGGGTCACACCGCCGCCTACTCAGGCGCGAGCCGATGAACGTTTTATGACAACGAAACATAAAACATTGCAATTAAAATAAAAAAGGTAAATCAGCCGAGGACAGGAGATCCAATATGCGTCCTCTATTTCCCAGGTGTGGGTGGGTATTGGTTAAGTGAGGAAAAGTGGGTGGAGTTCAAAAGGAAAGTGTCATTTCATAAATGTGTCTCATTGTCAAGTGTAGACTTTGTACATTTCTGGCGTGCCCACTGCCTACTATGCCTCCGGCGTCTTCGCAGACTCTTTCCGAACAGCACGGCTCCATTGATGTGGCTGGTGTCCACTGGTGCGCCTTTAAGATGCCGATCCTGCTGTTGCCTTGGCCGTCTGACTTAGCCTGCGTCTGCACCCGCAAAACAGTGGTTGATTCGCTCTCTGCAGGAGCCCTACACAGCCAGGCTCATTGAGCGTAATTAAAGCCAGGCTGTGTAATTGAAGTACCCCCTACTATGTCATAGTACTGAGTAAATTACACACTGCGATATGACTTGTTTAGCCACCCTACAGAGTTTGTTGTGTTGTTACCTCTCCTCCTCTCCTTACCCCCATTTTATATCCATTAGTTTAATGAACGGCCTCCGATTTCCTCCAGCCCAGAAAAACATTGTGCGACATATTGTTTTGTGTGTGCGCGTGTTGGCACACAAGGCTTGTGCTTACAGTAAATGTATACCGTATTCACATGCAAAAGTGATTGAGAATTCGTTGGTAAGGTCTCATTAAAACAGATGACAGTAATCAAAGTGTTGAGCAATTAGCCATGGATGAGTAGGCATTGGGGGGGGAAGAGTTGCACTGTGTCAGGACAGTTGGTAAACATTGTGATAGTTCATCTCTAGCGTAAGAGTTGTAATATATAGCCAGTGGGGAACGCTCTCTATTCAATTTATCATTGTCATGTCTTTACTGCCTAGACTAGAATTCTGGGTTTTGTGATAGTTATGGGTTATATTATCTGGTATGGAAAGAAATGAAATACTAATGAAGTAGAAATATACAGCCGCAGGCTATAGTTTGGACCTGCGTTATAGAGTAGCCTTATTTAATGAATTTTAATATAATTTGGACACAACGGTTACCTATGGAAATTACACTCTAACCCTGCATTTTAACGTATATGTGAAGATTTTCCCACTTTCACCTAGCCCATGTAATTTGATGATTAATGGATTGACAATAGCTAATAACAACACGGCCAGGAGTGTCATAGAAATTAGTTATGTCAAATGAGTCATTTGCTTCACTATAGGCTAAGACTTTTTATTATTTAAATGTATATAAAAAATGTACAGTATCAGTACAGTAAAGCATCAGAACTACATACTGTAGAATACAACTGTAAAACAAATGTCTCTTTCATATTTTTCAGGTTTTGCTCTTTAGGAATTTAAGAGTTTTATATGCACTGCTTATCTTGTTCTGTTTGACAAGAAGCAATAACAAAGTAAGCAGCAGAAAAAGCAGACATCAAACTGGAGGTTTATTCCCCACGGCAAACATCTCTCATGGGCAGCCATCTCTAGACTAACTCGCAATGGGCCGAGATCCCCTGAATGTGTCCACCTCTCTCTCTCTCTCTCTCTCTCTCTCTCTCTCTCTCTCTCTCTCTCTCTCTCTCATTCAACGACTATCTGGCCTGCATGTTCTCTGTTACACACTGCTGAGACGGGGTGTTTTAAGTGCTAAAGAAATGACGTGTGACAAAATAAATCAGATGTCAGTGTTGTATGAACAATGTTAGGGCAGTATGGTCTCTGCTTTAGAATGATGCATGTGCATCGCAAGAGGTTGTCAGGGTTGGCAAGGCAACTGACTGTCCATTTGGATGAGCTTCAAGTGAATAACTGCCACTTAACCTCGTAAAGTGCTTTGTTGGCTTTTCTCTGCGTTGTTTTTTTTTTTTTTGCACAGACAAATTGGCTGGTTTGTGATTGACAGTGTTAATACTGAAAGTTAACATTTTGTTGTTATTATATTGTACTTCATATATTTCCATTCCTATAATGTAGCCCAAATCTGTCGGGCCACTGAACTCTTGTTTGTCACACCTGTTTTGGGCTGAACGATTTTGGAAAAAATCTACAGTAATTGCGATTTTTCTGACAGATTAGATTGCGATTTGATTTGCGCTATTTTTCTAAAGTCACTATTAAATTTAAAAATATATGTAACAAATTTAAAACATGTTATGGAGCATTACCAAATGAGATAGCCTCAAAATATGAACTGCTCTATACTCAAATGAAAGATGAGAGCATAAAGATACAGGATTCATTTGTTTAAGCATGGATTTATTGCATTTTAGCACAGTCCGTGCACCTTGGCAATTTTAGACTATTTTTTAATGTGCTCAAGGACACTTAAATGGCATTTCAGCATCCCTAAAATAATAAATACAAATAATTAGGATTATTATTTTATAGCTAACATTTAAGATGTCTTTTCTTGGCTTGCCTGTAGAGATTGAACAAATACACAGCCTGTTCATTGTTACACAGTGAAATTAGTGACTTAGCAGGCCCTCTGTCTATTCTCATGAGGGGGGGGGGGGGGGGGGGGGGGGGGGGGGGGGGGGGG
>JAODUK010017250.1:0-13023 GCA_027564635.1 Typhlichthys eigenmanni | reverse complement strand
CCCCCCCCCCCCCCCCCCCCCCCCCAATGTTCGATCCTAGAAACTCGCCTGCTGTAACTAGATTTCCACTGTTCCAGTGTATGTACACCTTTATGAGCGCTGTTCTTTTTGTTTTATGGTGTTAGGGGTTATCTGCTAATCAGTCGGAACTAAAGCCGGTTATGCACGCTGTTATTTACACAGATGCGGCACACATATCTTCATGGACATGTTACATTTTAGCTCCTTTACCGTTTGCATTTGGAATAATATTGTTCATCTCAGTTAAAGAGTAGGCCATAGACGCTACGTGTCTTACTTTTTTTTTAAACAATACAACTTGCTACCTTGTTAAAGTCTCTCTCGCCCAGCACATTGATTTGGCTCGCACAATAGTTGGACGGCCACGTACAAGCGCGCTAACTGTCGCCAACTTCCTCGGAAACAACCACTACATCAGGCACTCCATACAGTAGGTGTTGACCACTCTTAGCTTTTCTTCGTGATTGATTACCCTACATTTTCCGACGTTGCTTCTAGCTCAGCGGAGGCAATTTGTCAGCAGAGCTCCTACGAATGTGTTTCCGTGTGTTTCACGTGCTGTTGTTGGTGGGCATGCCGTGTAGGCTACGTACCATAGACATAGTCGTCGTGAATTTCAGAGCATGACTGGTAGGAGCACTGCGCTGATTAGTCAAAATTGCCGTCAAACCAGGGTGAGGGCATGCAAATACAACCATTGACGCTACAAAAAAAAAAAAAAACTGGGTCAGATAAATTGCATACTTTGCGATTTGCTTATCGCATTGGTTCAAATCGCAGGTTCGGTTTGAAACCGATTAATCGTTCAGCCCTACACCTGTTGCAGCAGAGTTTGTATAAGAGCTACTGAAATGGTGGTTGTTTGCCTCAAAATGTTCCCTCTCTAAGTAATGATAACATCTGAACAAAGATGCACAACAACACAGCATTTAAAGATTTCCAGTAATTAAGAGCTGTTATTTAATGGAAGGAGACAGCAACATTCTTGTGGGATGTCAGTTCTCAGCTTGGCGTTTCAGCGGCTATTCACTCGCGACGCCGTTCTCACACAAACAAAAAGTGCAGGCTGGACAGGAAATCGGGGGATGATGGGCATTTATGGCTTCAGTTATGACCCCATCGGCACATTTTTGAGCAGACCGATGACAAGCCGCTGGAATGGCTTGGCATTTAGCGGAGCCGTTTGAAAACATGATTAACGGTGGTAGAACACAATAGGAATGTGATTCTCATTTGAGCGCCGGGTACTGCAGGCTAGCCTGGGAAATCATCCAGGCCTTAATTGCTGCTGCAAACCACGGTTCAGACGGCTGGATTGCACGCACACACACACGCACGCACACACACACACACGTGCACACACACAGCAAACGATGTAACAACTCATGCTTATGGATCAGAAATGTTTCACTGTTAACATGTTGTATAATAAATTACACCATTTTAGGTTTCACTACCAAGACCGCAGTAATGGTGCCAGAAAATAAAAGCAATTTTTCTGGTTATCTGCCACTTTTCCCTGGTGCATTGTAATATCTGATGTTACGTTCCATGGTGGTGATCTGTGTCAGGGTTATTTGTCATTAAGTAGGTAATGACTACTTATTGGAGTCCCTCTTTGTTTCAAGGCACACAGTTAATTAAAAATGCAAATGTTGCATTAGCACAGGATAAACACTGCTTGGTCTAATGTACCATGGTTTCAAACATTTCCTAAAACGATAAACATTTGTTTTCACAGCGTCTCATGCTGAACCTGCATATGGGTCCGTTTGCATCATTTATTTTCCACAGTATAGTGAACAGTTGCTTATTAAATGGCTCCTTTGAGGTATTGGATATTTTTATATCCACTTATATTAGCCCAATGAAAAGAAAGTCTTAAAGAGTTTTTTTTTTTTGGTCTGGAGAATTCCACAAACTCAGTGGGGCATGTAGTCTGCGGAAGCAGAACATTCGTTCCAGAGGACTTGCGCATGGATTTATGGGAGATATAAAGAAAATTTACAACAAGCATCATTTTGAGAGCATTCTCCTCAGAAGTATAAACACTCCCCCCCTCCTCTTTCCTGCTCCGCCCCTTCATTTCATTAAGTCTGAAGACCTCCAGGAAATGCAGAACACTTGTCTGTCATATCCTGCTCCTCCCCCTTTGACAGCTACTTTAACGA
Organism: Typhlichthys eigenmanni; assembly: GCA_027564635.1. Lineage (NCBI taxonomy): Eukaryota > Metazoa > Chordata > Actinopteri > Percopsiformes > Amblyopsidae > Typhlichthys > Typhlichthys eigenmanni. Next base: position 10,831 of record JAODUK010017250.1, on the reverse strand, counting down.
TGGCACCCTTTCTCTAGACCAGTCACTTTTCCTTCTTTCTTTCTTTTCATCCTTTTTTTTCTCTCTTTTTCTTTTTCACAAAAATTATTAAATTCTGTTTCACTGCTGCCTTTGTGTGAATAGGCAGCAGTGTAATTGCGGGCGCTGAGAGCTGGATAGGACACAGTGTTGGGTATGGCGTCTGCACTAGTGTATTTACCAACCTGCCACCATTCTGCCCAACGTGGCTTTGTCCCCGCTCGGCTGTGATTGGATAACGCGAGAGAGAAGCGCTACGCGTGTCGGCTGGCTGGCGGACTGCCTGTTGTCTTTGTGATAAACGCGGACTTCTGTTTAGCTCGAGTGTTGTCGTTATTCTCTTTGTGTTGCTGTTTGTCTGCTGTTGCATCGCTGGCTGAGCTGCAAAGGAAAAGTTTAATCTTGCTCCTGAGAAGCAGGCCGTCAGACGTACACAGGCCCGTGCAAAACAACCATCATAGTCAACACACGCCTTATACGCCAAATGTTTTATCACGTTGTCACAACGTTCACATGCTGAAAACAATGAAAATTAAAAAATGTTATAGATATATATTATATATATTATGCAGTCATTCCAAATTATGGCTAAAGGTGAATCATTATACCGTATTTTATTAAACATGTCACACAACTAAGTCAAAGAACAATTAAGCTAAATCTAGCTTCTTAGATCACCCAGTTTAATTTACACTAGGTTTGTACTTGTCTCAGTCTGGGCTAAGAATGTGTTCTCATTTGCTGGCCATTAAACTGGCCATATGGAAAAGGCCGTTAGCTGTAAATGAAAGTGCTTTGAAAGCTTTGTAGACTGGTCGGATGGGGTGGTCCACTATTTTAGCTGCACACTGAAAAGATGAGTCAGCCTGCATCTCCTGTGTGTGTGTTTTCTGTTTTTTATTTTATTTTTGTCTTGGGATTTGTATAAGCTGTATTTAGTGTCAGGGGGACATTAAAGAAAAGCTTGTGTTTATTCATGGCATAGTACATATCATCATATATGTACCATGCTACTACACACACATTTAGTGCCTCTGTGAACCATTTGTATTGAACAATTTCAACACTACACTAAATATACTGTGTGTCTGAAGCGCCTGAAATCATATTCCAGGATCAATGTTTAATATTTCCTATCTCAATCCATACAGTAAATGTTTCCATAGCCTTTTGTAGTGCATAATTGTTTCCATAAACCATTTTTTCCATAAACAAACTAATAACGGTGCAGGCTAAAGGCATAAAATAACGTATTGTGTTCTAGAAATATAGCTTACGTTTTTGTGTATGCTAAATTTTGGACTCACTAATGGATAGGTGCTAATTTACAGAAGTCTGTTTACTTGCAGTTAGGCAAGTAAAAGTGCTTTCATTAATCAGTTAGATCACTTTACTGCAATATTGTTACGGGTTTAAACTAACATAATTGTGAAGAAAAAAAAATGAGAGCGATGCAAACAATGTGTTTCTATGCAAATACAGTAGTAGCATCTGTTTTAGCAGTTAAGGGGGGGACTAATGTGTTTAATTTATTTAGGGAATACTCCAGGCAGTAATAGTCTGTACCTTTCATTAAGATTCAGTGTACTTACTGTACAGCAGTGAATAGCAACTCAATGATCCAGTGCCTTCTTCTTAATTCTAAACCAGCCTAGAGGCAGTATGTTGATGGCAGCTGGCAAACAAGAACCCCTTGATTATTTGATAGTCTCTTTGTGTAGGGGATACAATGTGTCAGGATGGATGAGACAGTTGTACCTGCAGTATTATGACAGTTTTATTGTTTACCTCTAGCTGGTTCTGCTGACAGTACAGTGACAACCTGCCAAACATGGGCTGACCCAAGATGAAACCCACTCATTTGGCTTTCTATTCATCTCTCTCTCTCTCTCCCTCTCTCTCTCTCTCCCCGTCTTTGTCTTTTTTAATCCTTTTGCCTGCCCATACTTTGTGAAGTGGCTTAGTTGTCGTGGAAACTGTTTTATTGCCGTTTTATTGGCAAAATGTGTGCTGTCAAGTTAGGATGAATGTAACAAAATGCGCCGTCTGTTCCTTAAGAGCTTCTTCCTCTTTCCTTTCGTTATCACAAGGCATAGCCGAGATAACGCGCTCTTCCCCTTTCACATCTCTCTCCCTTATTCTCCCATCGACATCTCATCTTCCACTTCCTGCTTGTGTTCATCTCTCAGCTGCTCTGCTTATCACCGCCCTTATCTACTCCGGTGACTTTGCCCTCTTCCTTCTCCATTCTCCCGTCTTGTCTGTTCAACATGGCAGCTTCCTTTGTGCTGTTTAACTGCCCTTAGTCCTCTCCCAACTGGTTCTGCTGCTCGTTCTCCGTGCACACTGCCACAGTGATTTGCCATGTCATTGAACGTTATATATATCCTTCCTTGACTTTTCATAAATTGCCATAGAGTGCAGCTTGCATTGTTGTAAACATATTTAGATTGTTTTGCAGCTCCAAGAGCCTACTTCGGTCGCTATGATTAGCGTGGTTGAACGTGGGTACCCACACATGCAAAGTGTTCTCGCTTTCGTCCTGATCTGGGCATCCCTGCTGAATGGCCACATTAGCAGAAATAATGAAGCGATCAATCAAAACAAGTTTTACATTGATAATAACCCTTAATGGGTTTTCAATGCAGTAGTGTTATGAATATGAAGAATAATAATGGCAGTTCTAGTATTTCAGTTGGTTATATGTGTGGTACAACAACACTGACAATACCATGCTTAACTTACTGAGGTGTAGTCTATACTAATATGTTTTAGTTTTAAAACATAGTACTTTTACTACGTTTAAACCTTGCATCCATACCGCTCCGGAGTTGTAGAGTTTTAGTTTTACAACTCTGGTGTTGCGTTCTAGTCTGGGTATACATGGATCAGGCTGAAACGATGACGCTGACACCCCACATTTGCTTCCTGGTTGGGTCTTATCAGTATGTCGCCGTAGTTACTTTCCAATTCCCATTCAATGTTTTCTGTTGCCATGACGCCCTATACTGAAGTGCAGAGCCAGAAGACTCTTCTGCATGGCTCTGCTCAAGGGTTACTTTCAGTAAAAGATTCCACCTCGTCATTGGTACAAAAAAAAATCCCTGGTGGCTGGTCTTCTGTATGCACCATTGCTGTTCCGTTATAGTAGAAGCAAATGTTCTTCAACTGGACAAACTGACAAATTGTTTCCTGTTTACGCCGGCACGCCCATGCTCAGTTTACAGGTGTGTTAATATCGGACAGAGATACTCTCAAATCGTTCTAATGCGGATCTAAACACTCATTTGGATGGAGATTAAGTTTGAAAACTAAAACGTGTTAATATAGATGTAGCCTGAGGACACATCATGCAAAATTCCAGCTGGCCATTTGGACAGTTTTAACTCCTTGGTGGACATGGACATCTTTGACACATCTCTCTGCTGAGAATATACTGTATGTGAGAACCACATGCTGCAGCTGATTGTGTCATAGCCTGCCTTCCTCCTTATTTCGAGTGATGACGTGTGTATGTGTGTTTTTGTGTTAGAGCCTTAGAGGCTGACATTTGTTGGGGATTCCCATGAGCAACGGGATTCCTACGGGATACCCGTGAAACGAGAAACAATTTTTCTGTCATATGATACACCTCCCTATATTTGTAAATAAAGTTTTGATATTGTTTTGCATTGTTTTGTTTGAGAATACTATGGGAAAGCAATAGACTCATTGACCTCAACCCCGGCAAACCCCCGACATTGTTGTAATAGAGGCTTAACAGTCTATTAATGAGAAAAAAGGATGTATACAGTATATGTTGCTTGGCATGTTTTGATGTAACTCTAAATGTATCTGCAGTGCTAGTGTAAAAGGTACATTAAAGGCAGGGTCAGTCATTTTTGAGAACGCTTGCTAACGATGGCGCTGCCTCACACATCAAAATGTGTTTTGAAGCAAAGCTTAGTACTATGGATTGGTTGTTGTGAGCGGTGTTTGCCACTTTGTTTATGTTCCTGTTTACACAGCCAAGGCTGTGTAGAAGTATCGGATTATTTTTTCAACATGCAGAGAACACATAGATAGCAAAATGCGAGTAGATATTTGTTTAATTTAAAGTGTATTTTCTTATATTTAGCTGACTATACCTTTAAGTATGACAGGTACTGAAGATTAACCAGTCAGGCTCCGCCTCTTCTCCACTCTCCTTTCATCCTGATAGGAGCACTGCTTCACAGTCTTCAGGGTCAGGCCATTCAACAGAGCAAGAACAGATGCCTTGATGATAAATTAATAAAGGAGTGACTGGCTCTCCAGAAACCTACATCTCAAAATATTCTATATATTTGGCTGTATTGAAGTAAACCCTTACCTGTTATTTGCTACATATTTGTTGTCTGTATTTGGACCTTCTACAACCTCCTTTGGTACCTACAGTACAGTACAACGGATCACTCCCTCCCTTTAACCAAGCTAGTCCATTTCAGTAGCATTTCCTAGAAAGGGTTTCCTGGACTGGACCAGAGCTGCTCTGCATGCTAATGCACAACACCCTCCTGCATATGATAGCCTGTCGCCCCCTCTATCTAAGCAGTATGCGTAGCACGTCCACCTGGGCCTTTGGTCACGGGCGCGCTAACATATTGAGAGCCGGTGGATCTCTGATGCATTTCAGCCAATTCAAATGAGTGTTTGCATGCTATGCGTAGTGTAGGGGCAGTGGATGCATGCTACGTACACGCGCACGTGCACATATGTACACACGCACACTGTACATACAGGCAACACAGCCCAACAACTCAAGGCTCGTAATGCTATCCTTCTCTGTCATAGCTCTCTCTCTCTGTGTTGATGGTGATTCTAATTGTATTTATCTGTGACCCAGGGGATCATAGCACAGTGTAACAAGCTCCCCGAGGAGCCACCCCTTTCCTCTGCTGCGTTCCCCCGCCATCCCTCCGTACTTACCGGTGGGTCCTCGCTGACGTCTGTTTGTTCGTTAGCCACTGCAGACAACACCACACCGCAGGACGCTGGGGTCCTCTCGGGGCTGCACATCGGGCCATCCCGGGACAAAGATGACCAATTACAACCGTGGAAGATTAATTTAAAATGTATTCAGATGGCCACTACTAGGATAAAGGCCATTCTGCTTGGGATCCACAAAAATAACAATATATGACAGTACTGCGACTAAAATAGAATAATGAATAAAAATAGAATAATTAAGAAATAATGTGTTGTTCAGTTGAGCATGTATAATGTTATTCTAGTGTCCTTCCTGAAGAACATGTTCTCTTCTACGCTTAAGAAAGGATGAGGGACAAATGGGAAAACATGCAGTAGGGAAATAGGGGGGAAGACAGCCAGGGTGAAATAAAGTAGAGGTGAGATGTGAGGATGCAGCCCAGTGAGTGAAACGTGTCGGGCCAGTGCACATTTTTAGCAGCACTGGAATACGAATCGCCTTGTGACAGTCACATGTTTGTGAGTCTTCTTCAAAACATGTTAAAACCCCCCTTTCACCTAGACTAAGAAATGCACAGATTGTGGATCGTCTTCCAGTGCTCCAGCAAACACATCGTATTGAAATTTGTGCAGATCCACATGTGTGCCCGCTCACTGGCTTGTTTTGTAAGCACTGTACGTGGTGTAAACAACATGAGAGAAAATCCCCCGTGAAGGAGTGCATCACTTTTGCCCTATGGCGAGGTGATTCAGAGCCCTGTGAGCAAGCCAGATGCAGCAGGCTTATCGCTGTCTGGAGATATGGGAGCATGTTATAGCTTCCAGACACCACTGCATTGTTCCTCGTTTCTCTCAAACTGGCAGTCAGGACCTGCAAACCCAACATACATTATCCAGTGGTCCGTTGTTAACGGTTGTTTATACTTTGTATTGATTTGCAAAGTGGTTCATTGCTTGTGAGTTGTGAGGCAAATAAGATATAGTAGCTATGCATCATGTGGTTCTCTCTTGGCCTTTACAGATGGGAAAAGTGTGTGTGTGTGTGCCTGCGTGTGTGTGTGTGTGTGCGTGTGTGTGTTTTTTGCTCATATCTCATGAAATATTAATATTGGAACACCAGCATAAAGATCAAAAAGTTTTCCTGAAGGTTAATGGGTCAAATGCGTTGATCAGAAAGGAGTTGTTGCACACCCTCTTCTCATTAGCACCATTTAAAGAGAATAATTTGCTACAGAAGCTCTGATCTTACCCCCGGCACTCTCTGGTGTACATACATATACACACACACACACACACACACGCATATTCACTCTTTGTGGGGTCCCGTGGGCTCAAGCATTAGGCTGCATGCAGATATTCTTCTTTGAAGTAATGTGTTTATGTGGGTGCACACGCACACAGTCACACACCCTCCACACACACACACGCACGTGCATACGCGCGCACACGTGTGCACGTACACACACACACTTTGGCTGTGTTAGTGTGGGCCTTTTTAATCAGATCAGGTGTTAAATTATTAATGTGTGTAAGCGTTAAGAGGAGCAGAGGCAGAATATCATAACAGTTATGACCCTGGAGCTGTACTATTGAACCTCTACTGAGGAGCAATACCCACGTGTCTCTCTCTCTCTCTCGCTCTCTCTCTCTCTCTCTCTCTGTTTGTATGGATATATATTTATATACAGGTGTTTTTGATTATATGTCAAAATTTGCTCCAAACAAGTGGTCGAATGCAAAAAAACTTAAATAAACATACTGTTTACTCTCTTTCCCTCTCTGCAGGTGTGTGGAAATCATTGCAAAGGAGGGGCGGAGTCTGAAGGAGCTCTACCTTGTTTCGTGTAAAATCACAGACCACGGTATGTAAAAATAACACTGTCCCTATAGTACATTGGTAGCCTACTCTCAAACCTTCACACTATTAAATAGGGCTGAACTATTACAAGTCAAGTTTCAGTTTTATTTTTGCTGTGCATCTGTCACACTACACAGCATAAGGGCCTTAATAATTTGACTAATAATAGGCTTAACACATTTAATTTAAAGCTCCTTTAAAACACCCAAGGACACTAAGACATTTTAACTAAAGCAAAAACAATGTGTTAAAGTGATTTTAATCATTTAAGTATTAAATAAATATTTGTTGTTAAAACCACAACAAAATTAAAATGGCAGACTATTATTGCTATTATGCGTATTAAGGGGAGTAAACATTCTAAAATACAGAGATGATGTATTTTGAAGGATAAGAACTTGAGCCTGCCACAAACGCTCATATAATCATTCTGGATTACTTTGTGGTTGTACCTGCTGAAATGTGCATGAGCAAAATCTTTAACAGAAAACATTTAACACATATCTGTTGTCTTATCTCTGAGAGAAAACTGTACAATATTTTAAGATGTTCACAGTAAATTCCCGTTTTAAAGGCTGATTGGCTGACTTACAGTGTACGTCTCGATTGGGATTTTCTAAACATTGGAAACGACTATTTATTTTTTAGTTCGACTAGTCTACAAGTAAGAAAGCACTCAGAAAACAGTCAAAATTAAGCACAATGTAATCCATAAAGTAAAAAATGGTCTTAAAGAATATTGCATATATTATAAGAGAATGCAAGGTAAGGTTCCATTACTGCGTAGTCTGTCTCTATGGGATGTGCATTTCCAATGTGCCATGAGGCCCACATACATTAATGTCACAGGTTCACTTCAAAATAATGCTGCACAACCCTCTGTATCTTGTTTGATATCATATTTTTGTGTCTCTGTGCTCTACTGTTGTAGTGCCGCTGCTCATACAGCCTTGACTATTGTTCATTAAGAATAAATGGCTGCATGTAGCCATAATAGCGCAGGCCTCCCCATATGAACTCTGATTACTCATATACTTCTATGTCATTTGTTTGCCACACAGCAGCCATTAAGAACCCCACCCCCAAACCTATTAGTGAGGTTGTGTGCGCGCGTAAATATGTGAGCCACCATTTGTTCCCACTCTCCATGAGCGATAGTGCTATTAAATACCTGACCCTCCCTTTCACTTGTGTGAGTGTGTGTGTGGGTGTGTGTGGCATTCACATGTGTGTGTGTGTGTGTGTTCAGTGCACGCTGAACTGGGGCTGATTAATGATGCGAAGATCACAACAGTACATTACACAAGAAACCCCTCCCCTAGCTCTTTCTTTCTCTGACCATTCTGACCAAGATGAATTGCTGATATCTGATCTTCTTCCGTCACTAATGACCCCTCAGGCCTGCCCTGGACGATGATAGGGTCTGTGTGTGTGTGTGCGCGTGCGTCCACATCCGTCTGTTTCCGCATGTGCCTCCTTCCTTGATAGAGATGCCTGTTGTGGGCGCTCCTTACCTTAGCAGGGTGATTGGTGGATTTTCTGCTTCAGCCTCTGATAAATTGAATAACAGAAATGAGATTTTACATCTGCCCTGTATTTTTCCGCCCATCTCCTGCCCTAATTATTTTTATTAATGGCCTCTCTGAGTACATTGGAGATGTCCGCAAGCCTCTTACATTTGAGTGTTCTGTTTTTTTCCCCTGCTTCTGTTTGCTCTTCCTGTGTGTGCTTCAGGAGCTTTTAGTACGGACACACAACACACGCAGACACACAACACGCACGCGCGCGCGCGCACACACGCAAAAAGAATGAGCGGGCTTGCTAATGTGTAATTATACTCAGGTGCAAATGGTTTTTGTGATTACTTTGTGGGGTAGAAGAAACGAAAGTAATTCGAAAGGGGGCAAAACTATTTTGTCACACAGATAGACACATTAACCCTAATGAAAACCCCATTATCTTGATCTGAGCCTCACCCATCAACCCACGCTCTGCTAATTACCTTAAATACAATCCAGCTGTATGTAAGATGGTAGTGTTCAAAATAGTTTTCACCCAACATTTAAGAGTGTTTTTCGCACACTTTGGAAATTAGCGATAGATGAGGTCTTATCCACCTACTGAAAGCTTTTATTGGCGGTTTACAGAAAAGCATCCAGCCAAAATGTGCACTGCCAAAGGTCCTTTATGCAGTACAGTGAGTAACCTTTTGTGCAAACTGATTTCCCTGTTCCTTCCTGTCCTCCTTTGTCTCTGTGACACCACACAAACGTCCGCATGTCGTCAAGACCGTATAGACGATAATGTACTTGTGTAATATTCCCATGTAACTGTACACTCAAATGCAGAGGGCTTTTACACCTAAAAGAAAAGCATCACTGAGCAAAGAAGGCAAGAGGGAAAAGGAAGACTAACAGATGTCTTAAAAGAAGCAAGAAGGCAAACGTTTTAGATACATTCCAGCTCCCCATCTGCACTGTTGCACACATTACTTTCTTGTGGCTAATTGGAAATGGGGCCGCTATCTAGTTCCAAGGACGCGCCGTGTTGTCGCTACATAACAGCAGCGTCTGTTCTTGTCTTTTGTCATTGTTGTGGTGAATGGATATGAGTGCATTGTGATATTGTCATTATAACGTTGTGTTGCTCTAATTCCTTACACCATCCTAAGTGATGGTGAAACATTATGAATAATTAGACGTTGAAGGAATGGGAGTGGTCCTTATTTAAAAATCAGCACATATGCACTGTATAAATGATCTGTATGTATTTGTATGTGGTCATGTTACATTAAAGGCATGGATAATCATTCTTGAGGACGCTTGCTAAATTCAAGCTCAAAACAAAACAATATTCCTCCGAGCCCTCCGCGTGGGCCCACACATCGAAATGCATTGTGATCCAAAGCATAGTACTACGGCTTTGTTGTTGTGAGCGGTGTTCGCCGAATTATTTATGTTCCTATTTACAGAGCCAGGGCTGTGTAGAAGTATTGGATAATGTTTTACCACGCACAGAGAACGCTAACCCTAATCCTAACCCAAAATGTGTATTATCTTACAATTAGCTTGCAAAAGCTGACTTTATATACAGTTTAACCCTTTCACATCCAAACACGTGCTAATTAAAACACGCAATGGGGTTTCGGCACTGACGTACTGTAATGTACGTTGAAGAGAAGACGGTTCCATTCTTCACCCAAGTGCTTGATTCCCGTTCCCAGCATGCCCACCTCTTCAGCAGGATAACAGGACACAGCGCTGATTTGAAAACTGAACCCAATGGGAACACCTACGCAGCCTCCTTCCCAGTGTTTATCAGATGTCCACACAAGCACGATCAGCCCTGTCTGACCCTTACAGTGTACTGTAGCTCAGCACACCTGGATGGCCACAGACCCCTCCCCTCCCCTGCCTTTGTACCGTATAGGTGCATGTATGTGTGTGGTGACTTGTTGTCTTTGTGTGTTTCAAAGACATTTCCATCTAAGTGCTGTTGTATTTGAATGTGGCTATACTGTGTGTGTGTGTGTGTGTGTGTACGTCTACCTGAGCTTATCTTGTCGCTGGCAGGCCACCATCTTTGTACAGAAGACTAAAAGGGGGACCTTGGGACCTCTTTTCTTTACATATGGTAATGATCTGTCGCTCTCTTCCCTCGTCCATCCCTAACATTGGCGGGAACACAGGATCAAGTGAAAGAGCTCTGCCACAGAAAGCCTGTGTGCGTTTGCTGGTGTTGGTGTGTTGTGTCGCTGATCACAGGCGGAGAAAGGCAGACATGTTATCTGTCCTTTTCATAGAAGAGCCAGGCAGAGCCTCAGAATGATGCGATTTGTGGCAAAGATGCTACGTCGTAGAGGGAATAGGGGTTGCATTGTGTTGTGCAGGAGAGAAATAGCTGTCAGATGTACTGATATTTTCATATTATTATTCATTTGGTTTGTATATATTTTTGAATCTTTCTCCATCTCTTATACATACAGATGGGTACATAAATATATATATA
>JAODUK010017241.1:0-26774 GCA_027564635.1 Typhlichthys eigenmanni | reverse complement strand
AAGGATATAAATATATACTGAATTTTATCAATTTGTGCACATGCAATTAGACTAAAGTTACTTACAATTTTTATTAAATATTGAGGAGCAGGTAGGGGTTAGACATATTCTAAAGCCCTGCTCAATGGTATAAGCAGGGCTTGTTGGGGATTGAATCCACAGGAAGTCAACCACTCAAACCACTATCCTGCCCCATCCCCAGACATACGCCTACCTGATCTTTTATTCTCTGCTTGATGATGTCTTCAAGGAGTTGTGTAGTTTGCTCTGTGACCGCAGCAACTAGAAAAATGCAGAAACACTCCATGTAAGTTTATGAATAAAATAATTATAAAATAATAAACATGAAGGACCCATTGATTGGCAATAGGCTACACATACAGTACAGGCGGCCAAATGTACAGCTTGTTGTAATCTTACAAACATATGCCCACATGCTACTGCCACTTACCCATTCTGGAATTATGTTCAAATTCCACATTTTCCTCAAGGATGCTGTTCTCTGGGCGAGCCTGGGCAGTCACCTCTCCAAACAACTGCCATGGTTTTTCTCCTAGTGCTGCTTTCTCCAACTCTTCGATCCTCTCTGACATCTTAATTTGAACAGGAGTGTCATATTTTATTGTGTCAGCAGTAACTTGGCAGTGGCCTTATTCAACAACACTAAACACCGAAGAATGAAATAAAAAGTTGAGATACCTTTTCTTGACGTTTCTCAAAAGAGGACTTTGAGTCAGACTTCCCTGAGCTTGTGGTCTTCCCTCCAAATATATTCTCCATGTCCTCTCCTTCACTCTCATCTCCAGAAAGGTTAAACGTCACCTTTTTTACAGCCTCGTTCGACCGGTTCCTCTTCTCATCGTATTTTGAACTGCCCCTAGCACAGCACATATATAAGTTTGCCAATATGATTTTACCTCCCCACCATCTCAGCAATACTATGACTTACTCAATATCACCATCTTCTCCATCCTCCACAAGTTCCTCCTCGCTGTCTTCAGGCATCCCATCAATACTTTCATCATCCAACTGGTCTTCTGCTTCAACAGGTGCACTATCCACAGCATCAAAGAAGTCCTTGTACTTGAGTTTCATGGAGCTCTTCAGCTGGAGATATATTAAAATAAAACATTCTATTTTGTTCCCAAAACAAAACAATTTTATTATAATGGATTTTTCTATCAACCACCAGAGTTTATGTACTGCATATCAATGAGCCGATCATGGGTGTTGTTGACAGAATTTCTAGAAAACAACCTAAAATCAAACCTGGGACATCCAAGCAAAATTATTGTCACAAAATTAAGTAGATACGTACAGTGCTTCCTTTCTTTTTGGTATGAGAGGAAATTGCTTGATCTAGATCAAGATTATCTTCATAGTCAGACGGCATGTCCTGAAAATAGTTGACGTCCTCTCCATCTTCAACATCCTTTCCTTCCCGCCTGTCCATATCATCAAGAAAGGACTCCATTTCTGACAACTTAAAGAATTGGTCATCAACATCAGAGGGCTTCCAATTTGTATGAGAGTCTTTCCGTGCAGTGAGTTTCGTATTTTTTTGGTCATTTTCCCATGCATCCACATTAAAATCTATATCAGAGTCTTCGTCTGTGCAAGCCGCTGTGTCATTCTCAATCATCTTTTTGGACTTCCTGGTTGGTTGCTCTTGTATGTCTTCATCGACCATCTCATTCGCACTTTCACAACTCTCTTTAGAATCAGCATCACCTTCCACTTCCTCCACCTCATCCAAAAAGGTCAGTGTTTCATCCAAGACAGCCTCTTTGACTGAGGTCTCAAAGTGTTTGAGCACAGAAGCATTTTGCAGCTCCAGCTCCTGCCAGATCTGCTCCTCATCGAAGTTGTTTACCACCAGCTCAGCCAGAGGACTGCCTTTACAATTATCAGGCTCGCAGGCTTTGTGGAAGTCGTACAGAGTCTTTGTGAGGGATGTGAATTCAGCAGCCACACCATCTTGAAGGCTGCGAAAACACAATAATTAGGCCTAACGTAATATTTGAAAGTATATCGTAGTAGGTAGTACGGTAGTCTATTGGTTTCGTCAAATTCCATTTTCAATCTGTGACATGTCTGGTATGTCAATGTTCAATTAATTAAAGGACGAGCCCCATAAAAAACGACATACTCAGATAAATGCTTGTCTTGCTGTCTCGATGTTAACGCTGATAATGGGATTTAATATACGTTGGTATGGTAGCTACAGATAGTTAACGTTTCTTAAGGTATTTAAGTCTACGCATTTGTGAGGAAACAGAAAAACACTGCACACATTACACACAAACAACGTACCTTAAAAAGTTTTCTGGATGCTTTGTATTAATGTGTATTGTATTTAAACACTCCTGCAATACACCCAATGTATCTCGGTCAGCCATGTTTTCCCCACATGTATAATACGTGTGTCTGGTAAATAGCCTCCCCTAGCAACGCGAATGCAACAAGGTTCCGAGGTTGGTGTTTGATAAACATGGCGTCCAACGTTTTGAAGGTTGCAGGTTTGTAGCCTATGCGTCAGCAGTAACATCAAAATGTTTGTAGTCGTGTATGCAAACGAGATAATGGTTGTTGTTGTTGTTGTGTTGTTTAAAGGCTAATATGTTGTGAAAGCTTCAAATCAAACACGTGTGTGTTCAGTTTTAGGTCTATCCAGGTGCACTCGTCAACCAATTTGGAGAGCATATTCAACCACAGCCCAGCTTAAACAAGACATACCGAGTTCATTATGGAGGCTGGGGAGGCTCAACCACATTGCCATTGCAGTCCCAGATATCGAGAGGGCCACAGCTTTTTACCGAGATGTGTTGGGCGCTACAGTTAGCGACAAGGTACCCCTGTCTGACCATGGGGTTTACACCGTGTTTGTAGAACTGGGGAACACTAAACTAGAACTTCTATATCCTTTGGGGGAGAAGAGCCCGATCTCTGGTTTCCTCCAGAAGAACAAATCTGGAGGGATGCACCACATTTGCATTGAGGTGAGGAGACAAGGGAGTTGTAGGCTGTGGTGATGACAGACCTAGGCTATGGCATACTGTATCTTCTATCTTGTCATCAGTGTGCTGTGATTGTCCTACAAAATGACACCTGGGGCCAGTTGTTAAAAACATTGAATCTAGATCCAACTGATTCAGTTGTGAAAAATCTGAATCAGAATAAGTTCATACAAATACTTTTATGAAATACTTTTTAATTTTCAGTTTTAAACAGTCAGACCAGACTCTTTATATGACCCACAACAAATTAATGAAATACATCAAATCATTGTCAAAATACTATAGTGATGAATTAGTTTAAATGTAATATATTCTAAGTAGTTTAATATTGACTAATGCTTAAAGGTATATTAAGCAATTGTATGATAATACACTTTTTGTCAAATTTGACATATCTCCTTGCATTCCTCAAGTTTATTGTTCTCTTGCTCTGAAAAGATTATTCATACTTCTATGCAGCCCTGGCTGTGTAAATAGGAAGACAAAGCCCTTCTCAATGTGTTTCCAATGTGAGGGAACACCCTATGGCATTGAAGGGACAGGCTTTTGTTTTGATTTGCGTTTGAATTTAGCAAGCATTAAGGAATGACTTACTTTCCCTTTTAATGTCTACTTTATCACTTTAACAATTATAGGAGTGTCAGTTATTCTGTGGTTCTCTCTCAGAAGCTCCGCTCCACACATTGGAAATGCATTCTGAGTCTAGGATATGTGTGGTACAGGCTGCATCACTTTTGTTTTCCCATTTACAGAGCCAGGAGAACTTGTTGAATTTGAATTTTTCCTCAAATCCAACCTGAATCCACCCTTCTGTTAGGAAAATTCAGTTTTTTTCTTTGATCAAAAGTATTACAAACCTAATAAAATAATTTTAACAACACAACCTGAAGGTTTGACCCAGACCAAAACCAAGATTTCATTATGTGATCTAATTCTAATTCAGTATACAATTTTCATCTTTTGATCATATAATTTTCAAAATATCCAATTTGAAAACTGAAATCCAATCATTACTTCTGAACAACTGGCCCTGCTTATTTTCTTTGTGGTGTATGCTTAGCATATCATTCTTATATTAGGCTTTGCACTAATACAAACATATTTTTAATGAATGTAATATAAGAATCATGTTGTTGACAAAGAAATGTTAAATTACAATTCAATTGTAGCCTAAATGTAAACTGTCTTAAATTTGTAGGTTGATGATATCAATACTGCAATAACAGACCTGAAGACAAAGAACATCAGAACTCTCTCAACCGAGCCCCGAATAGGTGCACATGGTAAACCGGTTATGTTTCTCCACCCTAAAGACTGTGATGGTGTGCTTGTTGAGCTTGAAGAAGCATAGGTTACTTAAGAAATCACTGCTGTCCATTTTATAATTGTGATTTTATTGCATTTCCATTCTGTAAATAAATATAATTATAACATTTAAAATATTTGTATTTTCTCAGTGAGTCACTACATACATTTTAACATTTTATTCAGATTTCCCATGTGTGTTTGTATATGTTGAGATGGAAAATGCCTTATCTAAAACAGGTTGACATGTTTCACAAACAATATGTTTCACATAGCCAAACACAATATCATAAGCAGTAATATTAATAGCCTACATTTTTTTGATACTATATCATTTTTTTTTAATTTAAGGAGTGATTACAAATAAATTCAAAGATTCTAACCTAAACATAGGATACATACATAGGAAACATAGGATGTCAGTTTAACTGATTATAGAGAGATATAGTTTTGTCTTAGGTCTAATTATTATACTTTTTAATGTTTGTTTTCTTATCAAATATCTTAAGCATATTTCACTGGAATAAAATAGCTTAAAGTATTTAATAAGTCATTTATATAATTATTATTTTAACTAGTATTTCATAATTTCATACAATAAAAGACAGGTTAAAGCGCTGTTGCAGGAAAAAAAAAAGTGTTTGTGTTGCATTAACATTGTTGCAGGCACCCTTTCTGGGCTGCTATATATTTTGCTGAATAAAAACTAAATTGGAACACCATTTGCCAAAATCACTAGCCTCGTGCATAAACCACAGTGCAAGTATTCACTGCAATGTTTTTATTTCTGAGCTTGTTAAAATCAAAGTACCTACAGGTTGCAAATCCCTGAAGATAATCTTAAATGATTTGGGGTATACTGTGCTGCAGTTAGTTCATATAGTTTATTGGCATTGTACAAGTTTGCCGTGCCTGAATAAAATGAAAGACTAATATATACACAAATACTCAAACTTGCACAGTCACCCATAACAATAAATATAGCAAAGCATGTTAATACTGTAGCTGGTGAAGTATTTTAGTATGTAAAATATAAACCTGTCAGACCTAAGGGCCTGTTTTAGAAATCAGGATTTGCATATTATTTAGATGTCTAGATGCTCAGAATTCATGTTAAACTGGAATTGTTGGGTCTACATACAAATGATTGCTTTAATTAAATTAATTTCACAGTTGTTTTAACTTTGACACTACCTGTACACCTGTAATCTTAAAAATAACCTTAAAAATAATTTGCTGTTATGTCTATAATGCAGAACAAGAAATGAGAGGGCTTAATTGCTTTGTTTATGCAGTTTATTATTTTTTGTAACATTTTTGTTCCCCACTACAGTATATGATGTATGTGATGTGACATAAATTACGCACATATCAGAATTTAAGATACCTAATATTTTCAATGATACTTTATAAAGCGACAAGAGCACCGCGTTGATAATGCCATTGTGGCATTTCCATGTGACTAATGCATAATCTGAAACAGAAGCAAAATAAATAGTCCTACAGTCCAACAGTAATATGAAGCTGCAATACCGGAGGCTGTATTTCGCTCAGCAGAGGGTGCCATAATACAGTGAGTTTGATGTGCGTGTTTTTCTTACAGGCCACGTTATTTTAAAGCATAATTATCTAATTCAAGTTAAATATTGGCAAACCCAGACCCGATTAGTCTGGCAAAACAAATATTGGCAATAATATTTGCATCAATATTCTTAAAATATGTAAATCCATACCAAGACCGTTATTTGAAATCATTTTATTTAGCCCCAATTATTCCACGTGAAACGCTGTATTTTCTAATCAGCAGCCTAGCTGTTATTTTATATCGGGGTATATATATATATATATATATATATATATATATATATATATATGGGTTATTATAATTATTGAACATTGATGTAGCTTGGAGGATTGTCATAGAAATCTCCTGGTATTATGGGTGTGCCAGGAATGCGTAAAATATAGTTAGTAAATACTTCAATTTATAAAATCAAATAAATCAATTTATAAATCAAATCAATCAATTAATAAATCAAATGGTGAAAGGGTGAGATCAATTGAATCTTTGCAAATAGATCTGACAACTGCAGTATGCCACCGCTATACACATTCCAGGGCACCAGATTATATTGTATATAGCTTGTTCAGGTTCCCGGGTGTTTTCTCGCCGTAGCGCTTCAAGTGATGCGCGCTAGGTTTGTTGTCGGCAGCAGCAAACAGCATCATCAGTCTATATTCTCGGAACGAGGTGACCTGATCCACCATATGAAATTACGAGGTAAGCTTCTGATTAACAATGTTTAAATAGTCCAAAGGTCGTCAATTCAAATAAATAGGATTTAGGATATTCATTAGTGAGGTTGGTGAGTAATCCAATGTAGCCTATACTGTTTAAAAATGAAATTCCGATTTAGATTTACGCATACATTTTCTCATAGGCTAATATTCCGGTGTTTTTGTTCTTCAATGAAAAACCACCGCATTTGGGATGTAGACAATACATGCTCAATCAAATCAATAGACTAAAGGCTCATTTTCTGTGAACCGATTACGGTTAAAGTAATCGAATGTCGCTACAATTAGTTGGTGCATGGGCTCAATTAATCATAGGAGTGTATCCTACATTTTGAACGTCGGGACGGTCCATCTTCCGCACAATGTATCCATTTTATCAACGGTCGGCTATTTGGGCTGATATGTCGTCTATTTTAGAGTTTATTGGGTGTGTTTTTTCCATTCACAACCTGACAATCACATATTATCTGATCCGCGCTGTTAAAATAGTTTCTACACTATGTAGCCGAACATTCGCGAATCTACAGCAGGCAGTCAGTTGCAAGGTGTGAAGTTTGAAAGTTTGAAATAGTATACAGGCGTATGCACAAATACCACGACATCCAGCTGGACCTACTGTTGAAAACGAATCAAACATTTAGCGGTGGTGCATCTATTATATTTCTAATGCCTGAACAGAAGCATTATCTTCTCAGTCCTTTGTCTGCCATGTAGGCCACTGTGTTCCTGTGCTAGCCATAGTCACTGTGTCTGTGTATTGTTCAATTAAGACTGATACATCTCATGCAATGCCATATAAGTCATTTTTTGAGGTGGATCACAGGATTAATGAAAATGTCCACAATTACATCCTTATAACCGAAACCCTATTTTCTCATCCTTACAGTAGCGATGCTGTACCCGTAGAAACAATGCTGACCCACAGCAGTATGCTATATACAGTAAACCTATATGACACCGTTTGACAATACAGAATAATCAAGAAAATAGAGGCAGAGTTACATTGTGTCCACACAGTGGCTGTCAATTCAACATTGCAGATTAAACCCTTTAGAACAAAACAGCGATCAGAAATAAGTAAAACAGTGGCACTATTCGATTTAACAACCGGAGAGGGAGGGAGGGAGAGAGAGAGAGAGAGAGAGAATATTATTGACTGGCTTAAAGTAGAGCGTTATGGCCAAAGCTTTAATAGTGGATGAGGGCAGATGGAGGAGAGTGATGCATGCCTATTGGAGAAAGCAAGGAGTCCACAGGGACTCATGATGGCTTGGTGTAAAGTCTTTGACATTTGGATGCAGCAGTTGAATCCTGCACTCTGCAGTGAGACACATTTCACGCAGCTAAAGCATTCTCTCTCTCTCCCTCTTCTGGTGTTACCTCTCACCACAAGAGATAGCTCTCTTCATATTATTTTCCTCTGTCTACTTTGTGTCCACCTCTTTCACTCTCTTTCTTTCTGAATGGAGGCTGGGGACAGTGTTGAGCAAGGCACCTGTGCTGAAGGATAAACCCACTGTCCCTGCAGCCTGCTGGGACCATATTCATGGAGCAGCAGGAGGATTCTAAATTGGACTAGTGCGGAAGAGGCAGGGAGAGCAAGCAGGCAGAATGAGAAAATGGCCTCCACTGCTCAAACTAGAAAATGATCATGTGTTTTAAATGACAGTGGGTAGGCACATTATACCAATGTGCAGTACTATCAGTAAATCAATTCTGGACAAGTATTTCATGTACAGTAGTTATCCTTTCTTATATGTCCCTTTATAGAGTAAATTGTAGACATTTAGTTAAATTAAGATATACTGTGGAACCAAAAAGGTCAAACAAAAATGATTTACGATTTGCCTTTTGTAGTTTAATGGTGCAGCATTGTTGTTGCAGAAGATTAGGCTGTTGTTATAAAACCAATTGATGTAAAGCGTAATTACTGCAGTCAGCCTGTAATTTTTATAAATAAAATAAAGCATAGGATGTTAAAACTGGATGTGTGGAATGGGCTGACACCCACACACTATACGCATTAGCCGGCAAAGAGAAATGTGATGGGGAATTTTGGATTGGGGTGGAGGGACACTAAAGAGCTCCGTTCTGCTGCTGACAATGCAGTTTGAACTGATAGCGCCCAACCAGCTTGTAATGCTCTACAGTAAAACAAGTTTAAAATATCCACTTCTGGGGACATGGGTTTCTCTGACCTGTAATAATATTCCATCCAATTCATTTCCCTGACTGCCTTGGGAATCTTGAACAGATCAATATTATATCTGTTGTTTATTTACTTGCTACAATCACGTCCAGAATGGGAGAATTCAGTACATTGATGATTAATCTAATTAATAGGCTATTTGTTGGTGAATGCGTTGATAATATACCAATATCAATACCAGTAAAACATGAATTAACCTTGTGTCAATTCAGTGAGTAACTCCTCAATGTCTGCAAGCTGCCTGTTCTGTGTGTTGGCTGAAAAAATAATCTGGTGTTTCTACACAGCCCTGGCTCTGTAAATTGGAACACAAGGTGATGAGGACTGCACCACACAACAATGTCCATAGCCAGATGGAGCTTCTGAGGGCGCACCCTGTGTGCAAAATGTGTGTTTTAGTTTCTAACAATATCTTTCTCAACGCAGCAATTAGTTAACAAGGTACAGAGTTTGAGGTTAACTCATACTGCTCCTGCATTGTAAAATAATCTATAGTGAGGTTGCTTTGATTTGGTCTTGTCTATTGCCAACTGTAACTCTACACCTACTGGTACGTATTTGCACAGTGTGGATGTTGGTCTTATCTTGAGCCCTAGGCTGTATTGTCTTATTGAAGTCTATAGTGTATGTCCTGGAACAGTGAAAGAACAAACTAAATGGTGTAGCCGATTTGCAGGGCCATGAGAAGTATTTTTTGTCGGTCTGTTTGTGTGATGATAAATAGAAATAATGTTGATTGCCATATGGGTTATCTAATGTAATTGTATAGACAATAGGTACGGTATCAGCCTATCAGCTTAGATTGTAGACATTTGCTGCCTCTGGACAGGGCTTTGCATTATAATAGATTCTCACGTATGGCTTCCAAAACAAGGCTATTATAGGTATAGTCAGCTATTGCAAGCTAAATGTAAGCTAAAACACTTTCAACAAATATATCCTCGCATTTCACTATCTTACCATTCTCTGTGCGTTTTGAAAAAATGATCCGATATTCTACACTGCCCTGTGTAACATAAACAAAGTGGCGAACACCGCTGTTATCAACAAAGCCGTTGCACTATGCTTTGCTTCACAATGCATTTCGATGTGTGAGGTGGCACCGCGGAGGACCGCAGAGCGAATCTTTATTGATTTGTGCTAGAAGTTAGCATGAATGACTGACCCTGCCTTTAAATTAGGTGACCAGTGACCACCCTGTCTCATTCAATTTCTGGAGTGTAATCTCTCATTTTGTTATCTTTATACTACTTTTTGTTGATTGAAAAGGCAAAGTGACTGTTTTATCCTTAAATGGAAGTGTATCATCAGAATTGTCATTGACGTTTATCATTCTCATTAAATGAGCATAACATTTTTATGTTATTGTAATTTCATCTGTTATGATCTACAGCTTTAGAGGGTCCAGACCATATAGCCTCAAAAGCCTCACCCTCCTTGTCATCCTGTAGAAAAGTGACTCATAACCCCAGACAATCGATCTGTTGCAGTATGCTAGCTGGGGCATGACGAGACTTGTGAGAAATGCAGTGGGTTGATGGCTCCCATACACCAGCAGGACACTGTGTCATTCACATTTTGCTGAATGTGCTGAAGTGACACATTGCTGAGTCCGTTGTGTGAAGGCCAAGACCTGTATACTGTAGGCCTGTGCAGGATGGATCTTTTAGTGGTCCCTCCTGTCTGGCAGTATATTGCATGACTAATCTATACTGTATTATAGTCCCAATTTGCAACTAAAAAAGACACTTTAAGAACACTTAAATCCTGTTTTCGCTTTCAATAAGAGTGTCCACAGTCCACGCTGAGGTTGGTCCAAGGCCACAAAGCCTGTACACTCATCATGTGCAATATAATGTTGTGATACTACATTCGTATTTGGTTAAAATACTATGGCTATAATACTATAAAATACTAAGTCTGGTTATTGAGCAGGGTTTAATAAGACACACAAAAATATATGAATTAGGACTGTGAGTCTCAACATTGTTTATCTAATAAATTGCGCCAATTGCTGTGATTAATCACAATTAATCACACTTTTATGGACAGGACAGTATGGAGAGACAGGAACCAAATGGCAGAGAGATGTCGGGCAAGGATCAGGAAAAATCCATCAGGCCAGATTCGAACCCAGGCCCATATGGTCATAGAGATTGCTTGCTCCACTGCTTCAGCCTGAAAATAGCCTTGTAGTTTTTTGCTGCTATATTAATGTTTAAAATATGCAGTGAGTGTAAGCTAAGATACATTATTGGAGAGAACTTGAGATTAATGATGAAGCTCCACTGGCATGCAATATTTTTGCATGGCATCGCTCTCTAATGACATCACAATAATACAGCAGTGTTTTTTATTCTCATGTGAAATGCCTTAAAATAGCATCACACAAAAAAATGGCTGTCTCTGTAACCCAATAATACATTCTTACTCTTGGGGAGGACATATTGTATTTTTAATTAGAGTTCCTCGTAAAACTTTTGTGAAACTTAAGATTCATAAGCATGTTTCTATACATGAAATATTCCTGCTGTGCCAACAGGAAGGGGTTTCCTCTGCAGTGGTAGTAAATGATACCCAACCTAATATGTTTTCTGTTGTCATTATTTATTTTCACCTGCTTCTTTATTACAACTATATAAAGTCTATTCTTTCTTAAAAATATTGCACCCCTGCTGAGTAATTATCCCCACAGCCATGCGCCCACATTACAGTATGCCGACTAATCTAAGTAGAATACTGTATGTTGTTTTTTAATTGATGCAAGACTGCAGATTGGGATGTATTTGCTAAACAAGTTCCCAAAACAGCTGCATATTATTGTTTGCAATGTGTGATTAATGTCAATGAATTATATAGTTGTAGTAACCAATGATCTCAATCTAGTGTGTCTCTAAATCAATTATATATATGCCTCCCTCTCTGGTGTTTGTATGCAAATGAACTGAAATCAATTTCACTCTCAGGTTGTAGAAAATAAGGAAAGAAAGGTCTAGAGAAAAGGTGAAAGAAAGAAAGGCCTTACTTTCAAACAGCATGGTAAGGTCCATTCATGGCTGCATTAATCACAGTGTCACTAAATAATTGGTCTGAGGCGACACAGGGAGAAAGAGAGAGAGAGAGAGAGAGAGAGAGAGCACCATTGAAATAGCTCATTCTGCTCTTGCTCTGTGGTGGGTTTGGTCAGTACCAATCAGATCATATAACTATTGTCTGCTATGTACCAATGTTTCTATTCACTCTGCTTCAAGGGAATGTGTTAATTTGTTCACTATTCTAGATCTAGTCGTACTGTATATTTTACCATTAAGCATTTGTTGAAGTTACTCTGTATGACCTTCTGCCACTAGTTGGCACATTAAGCGCAGGAACATCTCAGACTAAAACATACTACAGTATATGCTCCGCCCACATGCACTAATGGTATATGCTCCACCACATGCACTAACGGTATATGCCCCGCCCACATGCACTAACATGCAGTAGTAGTTCCGGCTATGAAAACAAAGAACAGAGGATCTTGGATTACAACACACAGAGAAGGACTGTGCTGTAATTTGGAGTATATTATTATACAATATGAATCTACAATATCAACATAAATATTAGCCTACATCTTAACATAATGAAATGTATTTCCACAAAATATTATAGCGATGAATAGGAAAGGCACTCTACAAAATATTATTTACACAATTAACAAAGTTTATATCCAGAGGCAGAACATTGTAGCCTCCTGTTATGTATAAAATAACATGCAATTATTATAATAATAATAACGATAATTAAACCTCTTGTCTTCGATAAATTAACATATGTAATAGTTATTTATTTAAAAAATACATGTTTTTACCATACTTCTCACGAGACAGTATATTTTAATAATGCATTAAGTGAAAAGAGAAAATAAGAATCTAGTCTTACTACTGAATAATATAAAACCCTAGTGTATTTTCTGTTGATCATTGACAAAAATTGATTCACCAAAGTGGTCATGCACATACTAATAAGCGCACATAGAAAATGTGACTGAATCTGTTATTTTACTTACCGTATGAATCCCTGCTCTCATACAGTATGGTCTAAATAATCCTGTTTTTGGCAACCAGCCATATTATATTGTTGCCTATACTTCTACAAAATGATGCAATTTTCTTGCATAGCCTACTGAATGTCATTACTTGGTACATTACTGACCTCGTTCATATTCCCCCACACCCCTGACATTGAATGTTTTGTCGTTGATATGGTCACACTGACATATGCACTGTTAAGCAGTACAGGAAGTAGGAATTAGGCTATCTGAGAGGTCCTGGGTTATAGCTTTGAAGGGGCCTGCCTTGATCGTCTATGAGATCATACACCACTGGCGTAGCCACGGGTGTGCTGTGCCACCTAAAGAGGCAGCTTTCACACCCAGAAATCAAATGTAGAAACAGAATGCATTTTTGTTATAGCCTTACTAAAAGGTTTTGTGCAAAATGTAGGCTATTATGGTTTAATTACTAATTATAATAGCCCGTTCATTCTAAATGTATTTAGTCAAAAACAACATCATGCATCGACAGTTAAAGAGTGTAGCTTACACGCAACTATGTTGACTGCCCCTGCGAGTATCACACAGGATTAGTAGTAGTAGCCGGTGTTGTGTGCAAAAGTGGTTGTCCGATAAAAAGTGATTGTCGTCCGCATCTACAGCTGCTTTTATATGTCTGAAACAGTCA
Source organism: Typhlichthys eigenmanni (assembly GCA_027564635.1). Taxonomy (NCBI): domain Eukaryota; kingdom Metazoa; phylum Chordata; class Actinopteri; order Percopsiformes; family Amblyopsidae; genus Typhlichthys; species Typhlichthys eigenmanni. Next base: position 13,221 of record JAODUK010017241.1, on the reverse strand, counting down.
AAACGTGCAAATATAGGCCTAATCCTACCTTTATGTCAGTGGTAGGTAGTTTTATGTTCTTCCTGCTCTGTGCTCTAGATATAAATTATCCATTAATTTGTACCAGTTAAAAATGTGGGAATATAACCATAAAATGCACTTTTTCATACAGTGATCACTTTTTATTGGACAATCACTTTTACGACACCTGTCAATGCAAAACCTTCAGCAATTAATACGCCAGTAATGACACACTAGTTTAACGTATTTTGATGGCATTGCTTGTTACAAGCTGTTCGGTGGTCATCTCATGTTCAACAGTCGACATGGAAGAATAAATCCAGCAACAGAGCAACCATGCTCGCTGGCGTTTCAAAGGAAACATACAGAGACTTGAGTAGAATTAAATAATTTAAGATGCGTCATTTTGCCATTTGAAGATGTCAACTTAACTTTCAGAGTTGTCATTGTATGCTGTGTTAGTGTAGATTCTTGCCCAGTTATCAAACAACATCCATATTCACATTAATAAGGTTTACGCTCAACTTCACTGACATGTCGTGACCCTTGTAGACCTATATTTTTTTTATTTTGTTAATACGTATATAATGATTGCACATTGACGTTTAAAATATCAACCAAAGAATGGAATAGTGTTCGATGGCACACCAAATGTTTTTTCTTGCTACACTACAGTTCTACAAATACACACTTTCACACTACATCCTTCATTTGCATAACATGTAGTATGCTGTTCCTTCTCATAAATGTAAACTGTGAAGTTAAGCAGGATTCAGTGAGACATTGTTGCTTTATGCCTGGGCGTGAACACGAAGGCCAACGCAAGTGACCTTGATGTAGCCCTTTCCACCTGCGCCTCTGCCATGTTGCAGGTCACAGAGACACTGTGTTGTGCTCAGTGAGCTTTTGGGTTATGCTGCTGGAATGCATTCAGCAGGCTGGCTCATTAGCCACCGCATTGCTGTGAACAGCAGCATAACATTAGCATTTAGATGTGCCGAAAGCCTTACCTGCTGCCGCCGCTGCTCGGCTGCCTGTACAGACAAACTCACATCTGGTACATTTCCTGCTCTGCAGCGAGACATTGCTGTTTCATCACACAAATGACAATGTCTACATGCTATTGTTTCCTTTACTTGCATATATAGCCACATTCGCTTCTGTTGAAAAAATACTCTCATTGCTAGCAACAATTTGAATAATAAACTATTTTACAGGGAAACAGCACATTATTTAATAATGCATGTAATAATAATGTAGCACATTATTTTCATTCAGGCATGATTGTAAGCAAGAGAGTGTTTATTGGACATATAGGGCAAGACCATTTTTGCTATACAGCTCTCAATGTCTCATATGTGACAGCAGAGATGATTGTGAATCATCTCTGTGATGACAATGAAGTAAAAGTGACAGTTGGAGGTTTAATCTAGCGCAGACCATTAGTCAGTGGGTCAAATTGAGACCCGCTGATATAAATATGTGACACATATATGGATAAGGGAAGTAGAAAATATGAAGCACTAACCCTGACAATATGATTGTGTTCATTAACCTTTTCGTTAATGCGTGGTAATATGCAGTATTAAGACTGATACAGTAACAGTAATGAGTTAGCCTACATAGCCTATAGTTGTAATTAAATATTGCTGTACATAACATACTGACATCAACATATTTACTATATATATATATATATTATATATATATTATATTATTATTTAATACTGATATCATCACCAAATCCACTTAAGTTTAACATTAAGTTACAATTTTGCAGTTTTTTAGGCTTCTGATGTTTTATATGGTGACCCCTCCCTCCCTCCACACAGAGATATTCAATATATTCACCAGTTTACATGTTAAACGTGTAACATAAAGATGTTATCTCAAACATAACCTTTAGATCTACAGCATTGTTCCTTGTTCTTTCAAGATGCTTGCATTTTGACTGATTTACATTTGCACATTTGCTGCTTATAGCATCAGTAAGAGTGTTTCTTTTTCATACACATACATGCAGAGAAATTGGTTCTCTGCATTTAACCCATCCGTTAAGGCAGCAGTGGGCAGCCACTGTCCAGCGCCTGGGGACCAACTCCTGATTGAAACCACTGGTCACATGGCACTGACTAACCAACATGTTTTTTGATAGTGAGGGAAACCGGAGCATCCGGAGGAAACCCACGCAGACACAAGAAGAACATGCAAACTCCACACAGAAAGGCCGGAACGACTGCCATCTTGCTGTGAGGCCACTGTGCTTCTTTTGTGATAGTTTGACTCCAGATACTTTGATACTTTGATTCCAGACAGAGAGAGTATGATAATTACACACACGACTCAGGACATACAGTATCTCAGTACACCTCCCAGTCTGCTTGTCAGTATGTCCATCCTTTTGATAGAAGCAGAGAGAAAACCTTTTTACCAGGTGAAGGACGTGAAGAAATTGAGAAAAGGGCGTTCAGGGATCGCTGTGGGACACGGGCGCACCAGTGGGGCAACGGCAACCTTGTAAAATGTTGACGCCATGTAAAAATAGCAGGGAGCCGCTTATGCAAGGCTAAAACAAACGGCGCTCTTTATATTAAGGGAGACGTTGGCCAAAAATAGAAGAGGTGGGAGGGAGCCTCACCATCTTTGAGGATAGATCTCCTGTTTCCTGAACGGGTCTCTGCTGGAGTGATGAACATATGGGGTTTGTGCTGCCTCTGTGTGTGTGTGTTTGTTTGCCTGTGATTATGACTTTTGTGTCAGTGCATGTGTGGATCCCCACTCAGTTGTTTAATGTGAGAATTGGATGTCTTGCAGCCAGGTCACTGTAATCAACATGCCTGCTGTGCAACAGACAGCAAGCAGTCGACAGTAGCTTTCTCATTCGGGTTAGAGCGACAGACATCGGGCTCAATGTCATTCTGTGATTCCCACCAAGAGTATACATATTGTGAAGAAGGAAATCTCCCACCATTGTTTGCATTACATTGAAGATACTGCTGTCATTGGCATTCTTTTACCATTGTTAGAAAATGTTGCCAGACATTATTAAGTGTTTAGCGGTTTAGCACTGTACACAAACTGTTGGTGTTACTTAATCTATTGTGCAGCAATTCTGTGATTAATAGATAGAAAGGTACACACATTATTCTCATTCAGCAGACTTTTTAATTTGTATCACCAGCCTTATGAGTAACTTTGCTCGGTGGAAATGTGTGAATTCAATGACTTACAGTAATTGGAGGCTCCATTCTGTGTATTGCTGTGGGCTTTTGCAGATGGTCCAAAATGCTACTTGTTGTGAATTATTTAGAATGACTCTTGGCTTTGAAATTACAAAAGAATGCATTAATAAGACAGCCACCGTCACAGTGGCACAGGGCTTCCAGTAGCAAAACACTCCAGGCAATAAACAATGAGGGGGAAACAAAAGGAGCTCTCCATGGTGCTGAATACTAAAGGAAATTAACATTCTGGTGTTTGCTAATATGATTAAGCTGTGTGAACCTACAATATGCTTCCTGGTCCTGAATGCTTCCCTATTTTCTAATTGAATACTGTGCATTTGGGCACATGGAGACTAGAGGAACTGCATTTTTAAGTGATTTATAATTTGTCTGTTGTCTGAAGGGTTGGCTACCAATGCGATTGTACCACAGTGTACTGCAATGTGGGCTCATCTTGTCAGACATATGAGTCTCTTAGGGGTGTAGGCATGCTGAAGGGGAGAGCTTCAGCAACGGTTTGGTGATATTGAAACCTTCAGTACATATGTATTCATGTTGTTTATTATGTTGTAGAGCTAAGTTAGATCAGCTCCTCATTTGTTTTCCCTCTACTCCTTCATCTGAAATCTCTCAATAGAAAACTAATAACATAACATAATTTGATCCGATGGTGCATAGCCAATTAACGTCCAGTAGAATGGTTCAGTTGAAATGATAAGCACCCTTGCATGATATTCATGATATTCATAGCAGCGTTTGATTGGCTGAAGGTGGTCCATTCATCTGCTAATTACTTTGATTGACACCTAAGGTGCCTACTGAGATACTGAATGTTTTTGATCAAATTGTTTTTCTGTTTTTTTTTTCTCAGTATGGAGGTTTTGAAGTCAGAAGTAATGGAATATAGAATTGAACCAAAACAAGCCACAATCATGTGCTTTTGAAAGCAACAAAAAGCATTTTCTATTTCAGCTTGACCTGTAACGGCTGTAGGTTTGTCAGAAATGAGTTCAGGCTCTTCGCCTCCTCTCACCTACTCTAATCCTCGGGGAGACGGAGTAAGCGGACTGATCAGTATAGCGGTTCAAAAGACCATTTTGCTTGGCTCATTCCAACAAGTGACAAGCACGGGGAGGTCAATCTTTCTCTGAGAATCCTTCAACGCACCAGTTATTTGGATCTGTTATTTGTGGGCCTCTTTGTTGCAGATAGCTCTTTGTGTTTGCAATAATCGCTTTCATCAGCGATCACTGAACAGCTGAACGGGTCTAGTTTTGCAGGGGAATAGCACAGCAGCTTATAGTATTGCCTTAGAAAACAGCCATGTGATAGGAATCACAGCAATAACGCTATGTTTTGGCATGTAGCAGAATGATTTATTGCTCTCGCTGTACTCATCCGTCCTTTTACCCTCGGGGTTTAAAAGAGCAATCGGCCTGACACCGACAGCTTGTGTATATACTGGTGGCGTAGCTCTTCAGACTGATCGAATTCTACTGTGGGTGGGCATGGCAACCTTGAGTCTGTCACTTGAGGGGGGGGGGGGTGCGGTGCAGATGGGATGTGAGATGTGCCCTTGGCTTGGCTGCAGATGGCAGGCCCTGCTGTCAGCTTTAGCAAGAGTTACGGTCGCTCGCGTCGGCGTTTGCATATCATGGCTGCAGCCCTTGCTGCCTTAACGCACTCTTTTTCTCTTTGCTTCTTTCAGCCGGTCAGGGGTGGTGGACTTGATGAAATGGACTCTGGGAGTTCTAGAGAAATAAGATAAATGTTTAATATTCCGTCCCTCCGCTCCCTTTCACATGCCCCTGCTAGCTCATGGGCGCTCCTGGCAATTTGCAGCTCACTGAGCATTTTAATGAGTTTCAATCTGTACTCTCTTCCCCCTTTTTCACTACTTTTTGCCAGTTTAACTTCCTTTTGCTCTCTTTTTTGTCCTTCCTTCCTTTCCGTTCCTTTGCTTTTCATTCTGCTTTCTCCTGTCCTGCCCTGCCTGGTCCTCGTTCTATAGTCCACGCTGTCGTCTCATGTTACACCAGCTAAGGGAATCAGGGGTTGAACAAAGCCTGTTTGTCACTCTACTGGGCTTATACAGCAGAGCCTCACTGTAACAATTAACACTGGTCAGAATTGTGCGTGACAGCCCGTGTCTATCACGTGATATTTGTGTGTTTGTGTGTCTTACCGTGTTACCTTGTCCCGCTGCTTGTCTGTCTTAAATATAAACAAGCTAATGAAACGTGACATATTATAATAATAGTTGTATTGCTTGGCGGTTGGTTGGGGGTGTTGCAATGAGAGGTTGCTAGGATGTTTTACATAGTTTCTATGGTGGTTAATGGATGATATGATGATGATGATGATGTACATTGTACTGCATAGGGGCTTACAAAGTGGCTGAAGATCAAGTGTCTGGAATACACTTCATAATCACTTGTAATAAACAGTTCTGGTAAATAATGAATGTGAATCTTGCTGCTGCTTTATTTGTACTGTACTGAAATTTCTATATTATATTTAGAGCCAAGGGAGGAAAGGGGAAGTACAAGGAGAAACCTTTTCCTGTGCTAAATGCTAAACTGTCTTTTTTTTTATCTGGCTTGATACTTTGGTGCTGTATCTGATGTGCTCGCCCTCTGTGTTGTAGGTCAATGCCTGGAGCTTAGACGCCTACAGATACTCTATCGGTAAGTGAGTGTTGGTGTGCGTTGGTAGCTTGGTGCACTGTGCTGTATAAAACATTGTGGGTGGAATCATTTAGATTTCAAATCAAGAGTCAACAACCTGCGCATGTGATTCTCATCTGGAAGAATCTTGCAACGGCATGGTTCTTTGTCAGCAGCATCTCAGGAATCTGATTATCTTGCCCATTTCATGTGGCTGACTCCAGACTAGCTCTTCTCTGCGTCGCTGGGCATTCCTGCATTGAGACTTGTTTCTGGCTACTGAGTGCACACAGGCATCGCAACAGCAAGGCCGCTGGGAGCTCTGCCTGACTTTCCACCGAGCCTTGCCATCCTAGCATGGAAAAATCTGATGAGGGAGGGGAAGAGTAAAGGAGGCAGAGAGTGTAGTGAAGGATCTGCTATAGAATAGATGAGTATTGTTCATTTAGAGAGGTGTCTTCATTGTAAAGGTCCAGTTACAATAAGTATTTTAATTGTAATATTGGCCAGTGTTTACATGTGTATCTACAGTAAACAGAAGTGTAGGAGGTGAGGCAGATTTGTTTAGCCAAGGCTACAGGGAATTTGACTTTGACGTGAGTGCACTGCGATAACAAAAGTACACTTTTCATGCAAACCAGCAGACGTGATTATATTGTGTGTTTGTAGCGGTGGCCATTTGAAACTAGTGTAATACACTGCTGTGCATTATCTACCAATGTAGAAAAATAACAGTTTTGATAGAATGAAATGAGACTTTCTTAAATGCATGCATTTACATCGTGCAAACTATGTACGTTTATGCTTGCACTGTGAAACCACGGTAACAGTGCTTAATTTAGTCTAAACTCAGCTTCCAAACAGCTCTCCATCCATCTGCATGTCACTGATAGTGACGAGGCCATGGCTGCAGACAGTTAGCAAGTGTGGGATTGCAGTTTTGGAACGTGAGTCAGCCACGGCTGCCAGCTCCATAACCCTATTAAGATTCAAAGTTCTGAAGATGAATGGAATGGGACAACATACATCTGTCCATCTCATAGCTAGTTATACATTTAAGTTGTGGTTTTTATTAGTTTGAGCCCTGCCAATATGGGGACACATTATTTGCGTCCACACCATAGCTGTAAGCTGTGGAATGTAGTTCCAAGCAATGCATTTAAACTCATATCATCATATATGTTGTTAAATGTGCAGACCCTATGCATCTCTATATTTTTTCCCATCTGTGGAGATTTAATAACCTGAACTCAGCCACAAGGCCTGAACTTTATTATTTGTGTGTGAGAGAGAGAGAGAGTGTGCATGTGTGCATATATCTTTTTCTGCATTTGTGTAGTTTGTTGGTATCTATTTGTGCCACTGTGTGTGTGCGTGCGTGCATGCGCGATCATGTGTGTGTGCGGTGTGAACATTTTCAATTTAGATGATTTTGTCTGCTCATGACACCAATATTGCAGAACATTAGGTCCTCAAAGAAAGGAAGGATAATTCAATATTTTAAACCATGCTAATCATCTTGTCTCCCTAGCCTGCTACATCACTTCATATATACTTCTGATATAGTAGATGTATGAGCCTTGTCATTTTTCATACATTTCATTCATTGTCAAGTAATGTAGCTGGATGACCATTTGAGAAACGTACCTCTTGTGTGGATGTTTTTCTGCCTCACTATATGATGTGGTTTATATTTACAAAAGGGCATCTTGGTCACCTTTTAGGCCCAAGGGTTGAACTGTGCTCATGGGGCTGGCCGGGCCAGGGTGAGATACTGTAACGTGGTATGAATCAAAGACGAAAACACAAGGGCTTGTGATGGTCATTATAAGCAGAGGGTGAACGTATTGTGCCGTAATGGTTTATCTGCAACTGAGTGCTTGCTATTTGTAATGAGCAGGGTACATCTTGTACAGGACTCCCAAACAAAAACAAATATATTTCTCACAAATCATTTAGGGCAATATACATTGATTGGCTTATGAGATAGATCTTGTAGGAAGCAACCAGATCAGAAAGGCCTGGTGTACGGTTATTTAAGTCAGGGCCACATTAATCAAGACTGGTGTCGTCATGGGAACAGAACGTTGTGGCTCTGTTTGGTCAGCTGACCCTGCCTGGAGTCTTGTCAGATCCCAGGCAGGACAACTGTTATTATCTCTTACGTGGTTTTATCTCCTTGGAAGGGGATATTAGTACATTTCTCACCACTGCAAAATCATCATCCATCATCTTTGGCATCACGTTTTTTTTTTTTTTTTTTTTTTTTAAGGTTTCAGTCAGTCCCATGAAGAAGCAATTATTGTACCATCATGCCCATGAGAAAAAAATAATACATAATACAAGTTCAGTTGCTACTCGGACACATTCAAACCGACTCCTGGGCGTTATCTCTGGAGCTTCAGTTTAATTTCGCCATGACAATCAGTCTGGAAAGCCTATGAATCGTTTTGAATGAGCTGTATATTGCCTATGGTTGCTGAACGTTGCATAATATTCTGTGGTCTGCTATGGCCTGCAGCACTGCACATCTTCTGTTTACTGTGCTCTTTGGTCTTCTCAGCTAGTCTATGATTCAAGGCTTATCCAAGCAGTGACCTTTTGTCTTTTTCAAGGTTAGGGAGTTTTTTTTTTTTAAGTAGGCCTATTGGCAAAGCTATAGACATACAGTACAGCATGTAGTATATACTGGTGACATTTTATTTGCCCAAAATTCAGTTAAATTACTTTTGTAGACACTTTGTAATTTTATTTGTTTTAGTTTAGAAATCAATGTGCATTTTGGTCCTATTTATTCTAAAACATTTTGAGGTTTTTAAGCATTTAATAACTTGAAGAGATGCATGCAGTTATTGTAGTACCTGCATTTTTCATGTTGGGTTCCTCATAATTAAGCCATACTAACTGTTGTAATGATAAGTTAGCATATAATCAGTACAGTTAAAAGAGGAAGGTTTTTTTAGAAAGGATCATTTCAAGTTATTGACTAACAGCAGGTAATACTGTCCATTCCAGATAAAGACATTTGTGAATTAGTAAGACTAACAACCAATGATGATGTAATGGGGATTTAAAAACAGTAAAGTAAACTAGGTTAAGTCATACATTATTACATATCAGGTCTGCCTTCTCTTTCAGTATTTGTTTATTGTCTCTCCTTGTTTTCTCCCAGCTTCCACATATAAAAATATACCTCTTATTAGCATAGCTTTAAAGATGGCATGAAGGGACTCACAGATGGGTCGCTTTGCTCTCAAAGTAAACTCACTTCAAAAAAGAAATGGATAGTCACTGTTGAGTTGCTGTCATGACAGCATATGAAAGGTCTAGCTGCCTTCTCTCTCCTCTTGTCAGAGGATGTACTGTTATTGCTGGGGGGATTCAGAAAACGTACTGCTTTTTGATTTGGTATGGTGTTATTGTGTGTGTGCCTGTGTGTGTGTGTGTATTAGTTGCGAAGTGTGTGTACGTGTGTGTGTGTGTGTGTGTGAGGGAGGGGTCACCATATAAAACATAAGAAGCCTTAAAAACAGCAACATTGTAACTTGATGTTAAACTTAAGTGGATTTTGCAATGGTATCAGCATTATTGTGTGAGTGCTGCGAGATGTGTGTGCGTGTGAGTGTGTGTGTGTGTGCGTGTGTGTGTGTGTGTGTGGTGGGTGGGGGATTGTTAGAAGAAAAGGGCAAGATTTCAATTTCTTTGCATTTACCATGGGATCAGTAAAGCATGACAGATGTTAAGAACTATGACAGCCCCTCCTGAGCCTTCCACCTAGAAACAAACACTTATATGCACACCTCTACACACACACACATACAAACAAACACACACACGCACAATTAGTAATGTACATTATATATACCACTGTTTGTGTATATATATATACAGTATACTGTATTTTTATATACATTTTGAAAAAATAGTATAAATATAATGTAAATATAAAACATATTAAATATCAAAATAAAAATTCTGTAACTATACATTTAAAAAATAATGTATTATGTGCACTTAAAAAATCTAAAAGTATAAATAATATAAATCTGAGAAACTGCTACAGTGGTCTAAACATATCTTTCCACGGCTGTATATATATATATATAATTAACAGTAATCAAATATCTTTATGTGTGTACTATAAATATGCGCACACCAATGCACCCAGATAGGAAGAATGATTGGCCAACATGGGCCTGGGCTGATAATCCAGTCCTTGTGATACACTGCTGCTCTGTCCTTTGTTCTGGTGAAGAATGGTGCCACGGCTCTGTCTGGCTGAGGAGCACCTGAGTGAAGCCCATTATTCCTCAGGCTGGCTGTGAACACACAGCCCTCAGCTTGCACGGCCTCACATTTCTTCTCAGGTGGTGGGGGTCTGTGTGTGGGGGCAGCTGGCGTGTGCTAGTCTTTGTTTGTGTGTGTGTGTGTGTGTTTGTGTGTGTGTACTGTAAGCTGTTGTGATGTGACATTGATGAATATCCCCCTCCCCCTTCCTCCCTGGGGTGTGGTGCGATTGACCCCGAGCGAGGGGCTATTTCATGTGCGGCTGCCTGCTACCAAACTGCATTAGTGGGCCCAGCCATTACCGCTCAGCCTGTCTGTCTGTTCTGTCAACAAGATGAGGGGATATATTCGCCGGCCGCAGCGTTGCCGCGTTCGCTAAATGCAATGAAGAACACAACCGTCAATGAATATTAATAGCATTATTCCAGGAACTGTCAATCTGGACCACCGCTATCGCAGCATGGAAAACACAGCAGTGTGTTCACACTGTTCTGTTATCTAAGCCAAGCCTTGTAAAATGTTTACTACAGCATGTTGTCCGGTCTGAATTAAATCATAAGGCAGCTGTCGAACCTGCATTATTGGCACTCATGAAGACAAGGTCATCCCGCTCAACAGTGACAAAGCAGACCCTGTGTGACTGTAAAGACTGGATAATTGTTAGAAAATGAATAGCTGCTATAAAATCACTGTTACGCACTGGGTGTTGTTGAATGAGCTGTGATTGGGATGTCAGCTGGGTCATTGTGCCAGCCTAGAATTAATTATTTCTCTCATTTATCCTTGTTGGCTTCACTGACAACAGGGATAGGCCTGGCTAGCATACAACTAACATCCATTCAGGGGCAGGCATGCATCAGGGCAACAATCATCTAAGGCATGGTTCCCCCATGATGGGTCAAACGGTCTGTTGGGGGTCGTGGAATGATTTTTATACAATAATTGTAATATGCAATCAACATATTTATTAATTCCGCTAATACTGATGGCATTGGCTGCATTTATATTATCTGACTACATTTACAGACTACTTTCATTGTAGATATTCCTGTGTGTATAAGGTACATGGTACTGTACATGTAGGACACACACTGTCACTATTACATTTGGTACTAATACACATTCTGTTTTGGGGTCACGCATGCTAGCAAACTGGAGAATCACCGTTGTGGTATGCATTTGATTTACAAATGTTTTTATCGTTTTATCTTTTTCCAGTTCTTATTTTATTTTCCTCCCAATGTTATTTTCAATATTGGTCAATATTAATCCTATATAAAAGAAATAAATAAAAACTGCACCCCAGCTCTGAGCCTGACTCCACCCACTACAACTTAGAAAAAATGCATCAAGGAGCTGAGTGAGGGGAGGGGCTGAGAGAGTCCCCCATTAGCATTAACGTTAACGTTTGAATTTGATCTAATGGGCATGGTTTAGTGACTTAGGTATGCAACTTGGAAAACAATTTAAGTCAAAAAGCCTAAGAATTATACAATATAGCATCAGTTGTATTACAAAGTATTCAAAGAGAAAAGGCTTTTCTCAATGGAAAATATGTTTTCACTATTCTCCTGACTTCTATGGAAGTGCAAGAGTGTATAACAAAAGATTCACTCACACACAAGACTGGTTCACAGGTTTGTCCAATCACTTGCCATGTATTGTTTTTATAAAGTGTCTGCCCTTTTGATAGTCATTGGACTGCTCCCCAGATAAAAACGTGAATTTTGTCAATATAAACACCAGCATTGATGTGTCTCATCACAGCTCAATCCTATTACTTTTTTACAGTTCAAAAAACACATTTTAGGGCATAGTTACACTTTAATTTGATTTTCTAATATATTTATTTAGTTTATAACAGAGTACACACAATGTGCCATTATTTATCATGAAGCATCACAAATGCGCAACCTCGGCAAACATACTTACCTTTCATTTCAATTTAATTTGAGATAAAGAAATATAGGTCTCATCTAAATGTGGGAGTAATTATCTTCTTCTAGTTCTGAGGTGACCTGTTGACCTGATAGTTCTTGATTTTCTTACGCACACCTCAGCGGTTCATTTAGTCAACAATTGTCTGTCTGGTCGACGACAACATAATAAGCAGGTTGCACCACAGCTAGCTGTGGAACCTGGGAGAAGTGTGAGCAGATAGAGAGCTTAGTGTAAATAGCCTCTTGTGTACAATATTCCCTTCCAAATCCCCTGCTGTGACAACATCTGACTTGTTAGCAGCAATGTTTGAGAATATTTCTAGATATAATAATAGTAAATACTCTATAGTTTGGCAGATTTGTATTAATGCACAACAGAGAGAGATTAGATGCAAATCCTTTAGAATTAAATATACAATTCTGTTGCTCTTGGCAATACAAAACTTAAATAAACATGCCAGTCATACAAACATGCCAAACCAAGCATGTTTTAATTATTAATAATAATACTACCAACCCCTCCGCTCACTACTGACTTGTCTGTGTTGTCTTCTTCTGTCAATATGTTCTCTGGACAGATTTGAACCTTTCAGTCACACTTCAAATGGGGGTCTCTCTGTTGTCTTTTCTCCAAAACGCCCAAAACCTCCATGTGTTAATGATTAAGAGTTGCCAGCATAGATTAAACCCTGTGAATAAAATCCGTATCTGGCCATGAGAGAGGACTTGCTTGGGGCTTTTCAGCTCCAAGCAAGTCCTCTCACAGGGCAAATAGTGCAGGAACAACCTGGTGCTCTTTATGTTTTTTTTATGTTCATCTCATTCTGAAGATAGTGTTAGCTACAGTACACCTCACCACACAGTTCCCACACTTTGTGATGAGCGGGGTTATGGAGTGACCCTATGTTGAGGGCCGCTGCTGCAGAAGCACTTTCTCATACGGAAAGGTACCCTGTTTTATTGTAGCAGTTATCTGCTTTTAAAGCTGCAGGCTTTTAGCAACACTTCACATTATGACACCTTCTTTCCAGGGACGGTTTGTTCATTAGGGCGATTGGGCGACGCACTGCCAAAGGGAGAAAGAGAGAGGAGGGAATTTTCCAA
>JAODUK010017221.1:0-26782 GCA_027564635.1 Typhlichthys eigenmanni | reverse complement strand
TATATATATATATTTTACAGTAGTAAAACATATTTGAAAAGTTAATTTGTTTAAAGACAATCTCTTGTGCTTCAAGCTGAAGCACAACTAAATTAACCTATGTTGTGTGCGTGCAGAACAAGATCTACAGTATACTGTACTGTGACACGGTTGTATTGATCGTACACACTCTGCTCCATCAATGATGGACGCTGACCATTTGACCATAAAGATGTTAACACACAACGGCCCCATCTCACGCTCTGCCTCAAGTGTCTCTAGTCTATAGCCTGTATTGCACACTTGTCAAATTACACCTCTGTATGGGTCGCCCATACCGAGGCAAAAAAGGCAGGAATATAACAGCATGTTAATACCTCCGTTCCACTCACACACACACACAAGAATACACGCACGTAGACAAAGGCACGCAAATGTACACACACACACACACACGTACGACAGCAAGAAATCATCTCAAACACGTTTCGAACTTGTTATTTTTGTTCCAACATAAATTTCCCCCCAATTCCATTCACACCTCCTTGTTAGGCGCGCTAAACCGTGTCATAGCTAACCCCCCCCTTCCCCTACCCTCCCCCATCCATTCCCACTCAAACTGATCCAGCCATCAATCAAACAACAAGTGGCATTCCACCCTGTGGCTGACAGGTAATGCAGATGCAACATCTTCTCTGAGAAAATGCGGCGCGATAACGCTGCTAGACTGGCAGCCCGCCACGGACAAGGAAAGTGGAAACAAGACCACACGCGGACGCACACACACACACACACACACACACACAGACAAATGTGCCAGCAACACAGGCCACAGCGTGGTGGAGATCACTTCATTACGGTTACATTATAGCATCTGCAGATGAAACATCATTACTGCATGCCCAGTATAGCAGGAGATGTGAAAGTACAAGTGAGCCGAGCGTGAGAAGGAAAGCTGTACCCCTGATTGATGCTATATGTCATCTGATTTCCTGCCTCAGCGTGAAGGAAAGTTACTCTAAAGCCTCGTGCTTTATTGCTTTCGGGCTTCTTTCGGCCCTAACTATCGGGAGTCAAGTGGCGAGCAGTCAAAGTTCCCTGACGTCAGTGGCTAGCGCCTTTCCACCGAGGCAGACCACGTGTCCTCATGAGGTGTGCATCCCCCCCCCCCCCGCCCGCAACGCTGCTTATGAGAGAGAGGCTGAGGAGCGAGGGGAGGGACGGGGGGGGAGAGATATGGAGGGGGGAGGGCACAGGATTAAGATGCGGGCGGGGCAGGTGAGAGGTGAGGGGCGGTGGAGGAAAAGAAGAGCGAGAGTCAACAGCTGACTCGGAATGCCTGCAGCGCGCACGTGCACACACACACACACGCACACAGTCTCTCACACACACACACACACACACACACACACACAGATGCAAGAATAATCCATTGCAGAAGTGTTCATATCTTTGGACTCCTGTGTGCCTAATAAACTGATATGGATAAATACTGTATGCATACATTTCACATTTAAATAATAATAAGACCTCCAAAAAGAACATGGGTTGCTGACCACCCAAGTGTAAGTGAGTTTTCACTCTGCATTGCTGGCAATAGTGCTATCTATAAAAGCAGTGGATACAATAATCTGTAAACCTAGTTTACGTGAGATGAATACGCCACATCAGAGTCCCAAAATGTCGTGGGTTTTATTGCTTTGTCTCCCTTCCTCATGATCTCTACATCTATGCACTTGATTTAATAATCTCCTGAGATTTTAGAGATGTGAAATGTCAAGGTCACGGGACTTTGTTTCACAGGAATCACCGATCTGGGTATATCTTTATCAGTATATATATATATATATATCTTTTTTTTTTTATCACAATGAACATACATTTTGTTCTCCCATATTTAGAGTGGCTTTGAAATGCTTAATGAGAGATAAAGCGCACACACCATGTCTAGTCAGAGAGTTTATGCTTTGTTTGAGATTTCTAAGCGCTAGTGAGAGGCCAGTGGTTGGGAGCTGACTGGACATGAGCTTGTATCACCCTTCACACTCTGCACACATCACACAAGGAACAGAGACTGCATTATCCACCCACAAGTTTAATAAACGGATGGGGACCGGCTCATGCTAACACATTCCTCAAAATAATAACATCAGTGAAGGAGGGTGTAGATGGGTAGATGGCAGAATATGCTTCTTCTCCTTCTTCTTCTGCATATTTCATATATATAGTGGTGGCCCTCTTTCATCGCGGTTTCACCACATTCTGGGTTGACTGCTACCATTTTTATGGAGGTCCAGGGTGCTTTAAATTGCTTTTGCGAACTCAAAGGCTCAGTAAAGATGCCAAGTCACGCCCCTCTCTCCAACGCCCCAGCTGCCCCTGGGGACGTTAAAGGCATATTTACCTGCACTATGGCCCTTTAAGTGCCCCGATCGTTCCCGGTGTCACAAGCAATCCACCAAGGCCACTGCCTGTTTAATTAAAAAGACAAGATTTATTCCGCATACATTTCAATGAAACGGCATCTTAATTCTGTAGCAAAAGGAGAGTGATGGAATTTCAAATGGCAGTATAATTATGGCGTGCTTTTTCAACTGACAGAAAATCAGTGGCCAGTTCTCCTGGTAGAGTTAGCTTGGCTGAGCTGAGCTGATTAGAAGCCATCAAGGGAGAGAAAACACCTTTAACAACATTGATGCGCGGCTTTGAAAGGAGTTTTATTAACATACATTTCAGCTATTCGTTAAGCCGCGTGGCGCACTATGCGTCGCCATTTCTCTGAGTCACAAGATTTAGTGGTCAATTATACAGCAACACTAATAATGCTGCTCTCTGTCGGTGGGATTTCACAAATCTGCCCTGCGTCCTGCCACTTCTAATTAGGAATTAGACAGTAAATCGACAGAGAGCCGTCACCTTGGTCGGTACCATTCAAAGAAGACTGAACTATGAGAGGATATTTCCGCTTGTAGTTTTTCCGTTTAACAGTGAGTGACAACAGGTGTTAGCGTTTGTCTCAGTGGTTTGTACAGGACAGAGGGAGAGAGGGGGGCAACTGCCCCCTGGAGGCTGTCCCTGGGCTGTGCCTTTGGCATTAGAGGTAGCATGCATGTGGCACCGCACAGAGTGAAGACGAATTCTATGCACACACACTCACACTTAATAATATAGACACACACAGAGAGACACGCGGAGACAAAGGCGCACAGAATCATGACATTATTTTGGTGGTATATTTGTGGGTTTATTTTTATATATTTTGTTTTTCTTTGCCGTTTTTTCACACCGTACAAAATGTTGTGTCTTCTGTCTACATCACTGACACAATGCAAGCAATCACTCCTTAGCACTTGACTATGATGGGCTGTGGCCCGCACGTCAAACAGTAGTGCAGTGATTACTGGTTACCCAGACGGACTACCAGCTTTAGAGCTATCATTTAATAAAAACCAAAACAAACAGAAAAATTTGATAACAAGCATTAGAGGTATGTTAATGACAGAATGGCTGCAATATACAAACACCATCAATTCCTTTTCCGAACGGTGAACAGCAGCAGAAACGCATCAGGCAAAACATGCACCCAAAAGTGCACTTTTGTAAGCCAAGTGCAGAACACAGAGAAAATAGAACAGGCGCCGATACAACAAATATGCTGGATCGTACTTCATGCAGAAGAACGTCTGGTGTAAACACACTCATTTGCTAACATGGCCGCTGAATGGTGTGGCACTTGGACTGGACGATCTGTATTTGGTGTAAACACGGCATGGATAAGACTCGTGTGATTCAAAAGCAGAGGCTTGATTTCCTAAGGAGATGTCATATCCTGCCACAACATAAATAATTGGCCTGCATTTGCTTTAAGCTAACCTGCGTATCACAATAAATGTCTTTCTAGGACAAATATAACATAAAGCTTTTGAATAAATGTTTTTTCCCTCCTTGGAAGGGCAAACGTCGACCAGTTGCAAAGCTGTTGCTAGGAGCGATCAACAGAAATGTCACTCGACTCAGCAAGTGATGAGATTTGACATATAGCATCAAAGCGTCATTAGACTAGCACCTGCTGCAGATGGAAGCTGCTCTTTCACGAGAGCTTCACCACCACAGGGAAACCTATTGAGGGACATGGGATGCTAAGATGACCGGCGTGACTTACCGGTTAAAATCCATATGAATGCCTCTACTCAGGAAGACAAGCTTTTCAAGACGGACATTATAAATCTTTTGAAGGATAATTAAGCCCAACTGTGAGCCTTTTTAAAGCGGTGCTGTTGTTAAACCTGTGACTGTATAGCTTCCTCACCTGAATATACACCACAGTTGTTGTTTCTTCAATTGTTTCTCAAATACGTTGATGTGTACTCAAGTGGTTTCTCAAATTACGCCAGCTTGACGTGATTATTTAATGTATATCCATTTCTAAATCAAAATGTGAATAATAAATTACTGAAAAAGCCATATATACTCAGTGGATCATGTTAGCCTTCATTTGTCTTGACTAGTTCTGGATTGGACCTTATGCTTTCGTTGTTTGTTGTATTGTTTTTCCCAGACAATATGATGCATTCCAAAACCAAGCACTTTTCAACAGCGGACAAAAACACAGAAAGATATAATCTATTACATAATATCCATTTTTTACACCCAACGTACCAGTAAATGAGAGGTCGGCTATGTAGGAGAGGGCAATAGCTTTCCATCTTAAACACATAATATTGTCACTTATTCCCCAATCAAGGACCTATGACTTCCATCAGTGTGATGTTTCTGAATGAAGTGCTGGCAGTCTCCATCGGTAACAGCATTACATATAGAGTCCTATCTCCCTGTATGGATACAGTGATTTAGTTTAACCGGGATTATTTGATCACAGGGCCAATTATGTGGTAATGATCTGCATTATAGATACACGCACACACACATACACACCCTTAGGTGCTCAGATAACACATTGAGTACATGTGTATGTGTATGCCTACCATACACATACACATGCAGAATCACACACACACACACACACACACAGCCAATAGGTATACCGTGCATGGAGGCTGAAGCATGAAACACTACCCTGCCATGATGAATGGCTGTTTTTCCCTTCCTCAGCATTGCAATATGTTTTAATACACCGTCGCACTACATCTCTCACTGCCCCGGTTGCCTTATGAGAAACCACTTTTT
Source organism: Typhlichthys eigenmanni (assembly GCA_027564635.1). Classification (NCBI taxonomy): domain Eukaryota; kingdom Metazoa; phylum Chordata; class Actinopteri; order Percopsiformes; family Amblyopsidae; genus Typhlichthys; species Typhlichthys eigenmanni. The sequence continues at coordinate 21,616 of JAODUK010017221.1, read as the reverse complement.
CATTATTAAAAACCATTAATTATACCAGACATATCTAATGGGTATGAATGATACCAGAGGAACGTATCGCAACAGCGAATAATTATTGAACGAGCGGCGTGAAGCTTCACATAATAAGTTATGTTAAAACATAATTTTAGGCATTATTTTACCAGCCTACAGTACTTCACTCTGACCCATTCAGGACCATATGTACATTATGCCCTGACTTATTGAGGGCTGACACTGTATAGCCCAACTGGCCCATATCCTGTACTACAGGTCTTATTGCTGCTATTTATTCTGCATGCCACTCTAAACGCTAGCTAGAGGTAATTTGAAGGCGCATATAAAGGATCTTTCGGGGGCCTATAAGGTGGTGAAATTGAAATGGGTGAAAATGGCATATTTACATATTTCAAGCACTTCAAGTACTTCTTGGCTAAGCCTTGACATACTGTAGTTTGATTCTTGGTGAAGATTATCGCAAGCTTAAGACATTACAAATGGCTGTTGTCAGCGCAGGGATCTGTGCAAATATGCGTTAAACACATTCTTTCATATACTTAAAAAAACGATTGAACACAAAAATAGTATTATTAATCAGGAACAGAAAAAAAGACATATTTGACTGATATTTCTAAGATAAAATAAAAAAGTGTGGTTTGATGTAAAAAGGATTTAATACTTGAAACTGTACAAGTCTTTGTTATTGGATGCATACTTCCTGATGGTCTTGTCTGAGACTACCAAATAAACAACAATTATCTAAGACAATTGAAGTGTCAATTGGTGTTATAACCCCCCCCCCCATATTTTCACCCCTCCACACCAGTTTGGACATAACACAGAATCTAAATCTATTTAGGTCGCAAACAGTGTCCGTATTTCGAGAGAGACACAGTATATTTGTGAGTAATATATAAAGTATGTATTTTATTGACTCTTTCAAACTCACATTAATACATCACTTAGATGTACTTTTGCTGAGCCACCGCTCCAAACAGAAAGAACAACAAAAACAGCATGAGATGTGTTTGGTCGTTAGAAGGGAAACGGATGAGAAAGACAACAAGATAAATGGAGACGAGGCTGGGGGAAAGGAGAAACAACTGACACTTTTACGATCATTTCCTTGTGAGGTCGTCATAGCGCCTGTAGATCTTTAAACTCAATGTACTCTTTAACGAACTACCAACGCCAACACACATCTGAGAACATTCACATTACCTATCTAGCTATGCTTCTCACACACACGCACACACGCGCACACACACGCACACACACACACACAGAGCTCCTCCTTATCAATGCACTCCAGAGCATCGGATGGCTTTGCGTGCTCGCCCCTCTTATTATGGTTGTCTTCAGAGCACATTCAAAGTGGCAGGATTGAAGGCAGGGAATCTGCAGCTATAGCGTCATTCATAGAATTTATAGTGGGCCTCGCGAGGAAATGAGATGGTTTTATTATTATTATTTATATATTTAATGTGTAAATGGAGCACTTCATGGTAATATGCTTTGACCCTATTTTACCTATACCATTGTCATTTTGGCATCCATTTAGTTAAGTTAAAATTGGCTATGGCCTTTTTCCAATTGGGAAGCTGGCGTCTGGAGATAAAGAGAAAATAAAAGGAAAGAATTAAAGGGACGGCACACTTTTATTTGCGATAACATCTGTCTTCAAAGTTAATAGCTAGTAGTTAACAAAGATTCATTGAAATATAATAACAAATAAATCAACACAAAGGCAAGATGAAGAAAACATATTCAAATCACACACTTTCCGATTCAAAGTACAATCTTCCAACGCATGGTCCCTCGTGTGTGATTGCAGGCAACTCTGCACACACGTCGGCTGGCAGAGCCGTGTTTCAGTTAGCCGGACGAAGCTGTGAAGGGCTGTTTGCTCATAAACGAGAGATGAGGAGGTTGACGCCATCTGGCCTCGAGAAACAAAGCCAGCGGACGGCTATCACAGAGATGGCCCTTCTGTCGGGCATCCCATTGTACCGCTTTGCATTGAAAAACACGACGGTTGTTTTCCCTTTTTTGATTACAGCCTGGAAATGCCCGCGTCTGTTTTGTGTCGCGCTGTGTTTTCGAATTTTTGCTTTTCATCAACAGTGAGACCCCACAAGTGTCATTGTTATATATCTCTCTTCTCGTCATTGCACCCAGGCAAGGGCAGTGTCAGATGAAGACCTATATGGGGGGGAAAAAAACACCACATATTCATTATAGAAACAGAAGTAGGGATAATCAGTGACAATGAAAAATGATCTAGGGCTGCTTGAATGATCTTATTAACAAATACAATAATACAAATAAAAATAGTTCCTCGCTATTCGTATAGTGCCGTCTTTTGTTTGATTTTCCGCCATTAATCATAAGTGACTGTATTCAGAGGGTGGGTAAAATAATAGGGAGGAGAGAACTGAAACTTTTGGGATGTTTGTTAATACACAGGAGGACATGCGTCAGAGTTTCAACGCTGTTAATGTGACCATACTGCATAGCTGTGGGGACCTAGAAAGGAATCTCCCGCTAAGTTATTATTGGTGACAGAAAAATAAACAAGGTGTACAACTAGAAGACACCTGTGCACGTACATGGTCCACGTGTGCGCGCACTCAGACACCAGAGGATGTTAGACTGAGACATACAGACAGAATAATACAACACAAAGTCACTCACATGTTCACGTACACACACACACACCTACACTACACCCACATACTCTATCTCTGCAGCAGACAGTAAATACAGCTCAGATACACACACACACACACACACACCCCTACACCTACAAACACACACACACACACACACACACACACACTGCTGTAGACAGAGACAAGAGCTCAGATACACACACACACATACATACAGTACACACATCCGCACACATACATAATACACACACACACACACACACACACACACACACACACACACACTGCTGTAGACAGAGACAAGAGCTCAGATACACACACACACATATATACAGTACACACATCCGCACACATACATAATACACACACACACACACACACACACACACACACACAGGTACGCATACACATAGAGCATAGACTCTGACACACACACACACAGGTCCCAGTACACCACGATAAAGATGAAGCTGAGAAAAAGAACTAGCCAAATCTCCCCTTGGGGCACAATAACTCACCGGTGAGCTTCCACAGCTAGTCACAAGATTAGGCCCGAATCACATTTTTTCCCCACCCCTACCATCATTTTTCCCTGCCATGATTAGCATGATGTCGGAGCGCTGAAAACCACTGCAGCCCTGCACTTAGCCCTTTTTCTCACTGCCAATCTAAAGGGACGAGTGAGAAATTGAAGGGAGGGGGGGCTGGAGCCATAGAGCGAAAGAAAGAGAGAGGGTGGGGTGGAAAGACAGACGAGTCGCTGGAAATGAAAGAAAGAAAGTGGTAGAGGAAAGTCTAATGCAAACGAATGGAGAAATGACCCACTAATGATGACTTTCGCAGCGTGATTGAGAGGTGGGAAGGAAACGATAACAGTGTTTGCGAGCATTGAGCCGGTGAAAAGAATGTGAACCGTGCATGCCCGGCTTGCAACCAGCGTGTCAATCAAAGCCCTACTTGTGTGTTTCATGAGCCAGTGCTCTTATCTACACCATGATATTAGGAGAAAGGCTGAATGAAGCATAGCAGATTTGAACCTATAAATTAAGTTTACAATTTGAATCAAAAGTATTTTCACTTTTGACTGAACATTCCTCATTGAATACTTTAAATTGTTTCTACATTACTTTCTGCCACTAGATGTCATGCTACTGCACCAGTACCTCAGACCAAAACAAATGCTTGGTAGGCCACACACACACATACACGATGTGATGTCCAAGCTCCTGTTCTTTGTTTTCATAGTCGGTATGACATAGAAGCATTACGGGTGAGACGAGAAGATACTTTTTCTCAGGCAAACCCAGAAGCCCCTTCAGACTGTAAAATATAATAAGACTAAACTTTAAAAAAAAATACTATATACGTGTCTACAGTAAATACAAATGTTTATTTAAATAATAATTAACCAAGTTGTATTATATGTATTATGTTCTATTTGAATTATTTGAGCAGACATTTAGTTGCCTATGTTTAGACTGAATTAAGTATTGATGTTACATAACTATCTATTAGTATTAGTGATACAAACCCAGAGCATCATCATCGATCAGATACTATGCCTAAAATGCTTTTATAGCTACATTATTCCCGCCCGAACCAAGTGTTTTTAGCTTCATCAAAAGATATTCCTACAAAAAGGTCAACAGTGCGAAGGGGCTATAACTGTCTTTCCCTAAGAGTTATCATCTCATCTCATCCTTAATGAGTCTATGCCACACAGCACCGCGACACAGTGACAGCGGAGACCGACTGGTGGGCATGACAGTCACAGTGGCAGTGTCTTAGGAGAGCAGATGGACCAGAGTACTCAGATAACTCATCTGACTGCATGTGACATATGATCCTCCACCCTTTGGCATCTGGTTCAGGAGTTGGGAAAAGTTGGGCATGCAAACAAAGTAGTCAATCATGTGTTTCTCAACTATACTATTTAACTTTAGTCTATTCAAACTGTTGCATGTTGGGTTATTATTGTCCATGGGATTAATGGACCAATTTTAACCTATCAGCTAGGCTACAGTCCTGTTCTTTGTCAGCAATGACAGGTGAAGAATTCGTTTTGAAACAGTTGAGTTTCTAGCAATTCAGCGCCGAGACCAAAAGAGCACAATGGAAAAAATAGCTATACTCTTTTTGAAAACAAGAACTGTGCACCGTGTTGCACCAATTTTTTCAAAATCGACAATTTTACTATTACACCGGAGACTCTCCAACCAACATTGATGGAACCATGTGGAGCCCAGATATTTCAGTGCAAGACAATGCAATATACAAAACAGGTCTCACCACTGTCCATCCATAAATCTAACCTTTCACCCATCCATCCTTTTGTCAGCAACCTAACAGAAAAACTTCTGCACCTCCTCAATTGACCATGTAGTTATTAGGAGGTGAATAAAACATTACAAACCTGCACTATATCCCGTGTCTTGCAGTAATGACTCTCTCTGGCCAATCATTCATTTGCAGGGTTTTCACATTACACCTTTTGGTATCGCCCCACAAAATGGCCAGTAGAGTCTACTCGAGTCGAGCTGTTGCCATGCAGTGAAAAAGCGCCTTTAGAGGTAATTCATTGAATTAACAAAATAATACAACCAGACTGCCACTACTCACCATCTCCTTTCAAAATTAAAGCTAAACATAATTTAGCCCAAACTAGTAAATGCTAAATGACTAAACCACTTTTAATAATTCCATGAAAAGATAGATAGACCACGTGAGAAAAATGTAGCTGGATCCATAAAAATAAAAAAGAAAGAAAATCTAATAAAAAAATAAAATTCAAATCAATGGCATTTAGGTTTTGTTTTAACAAACCTGACTGTGGTTTTGAGACTTCAGCCAAAGAGCAAGGCTCTTTCACTGATTCTTTTCCATCACATCTGATATAGCACAGAGCTCTGGCATGCGCAAATATTCTCCGGGGTACCATGCAATAGCTGTACCTTTTGCCTTCCAAGTGGTATGTTACACAGCTTCTCCAACCGAGCTGCTTTAATTAATGCACTGGGAACTTTGGTGGTTGGGAGTTACTGCATGTCTTGTGTGTATGCAGTACACACTGTTTTAGGTTTTGCACACAAACAGATAGCTGCAGCATTTGTAACAAGATCATTATCTTCCTCCACCCAGTTTGACTTGCTCCTTGGTTCTCTGCCAAGTAAAATTAGCAGTGTGAAAATAGGCCTGGTGAATATCTAGCATATTTAATCTAATTGGTGTCACTTTTCTGCCTCCATTATTGTGCTTTAATAGCCATATCTGTCTGCGTGTGGCTTGGTTGTGTTTAGGGTCACTGGTCCAGGTCTAATCATTTTGCTCAGATAACATTAAACAACCACACTCCGCTAGTGGCATTATGAGATAAACAGGGGCTTCGTTAAAAACAACAACAACAAGAATGTATATGAGTTTGTTTTATCATTCATCATATCAACCGTGAGCTTATTCTCTTGGGCATGAAAAATACCAAGTTTTAGTTTTGAAAGCAGATGTGAATCGTTATCGACAGTGTCCGTGATGTAGAGGAATGATAAGAAACATAACATTATTTATGTCTGATTTAAAAAAACAAGATCCCATCGAGTCTAAGCGGGAGGGCAGCTCCTTGCTTTGCCATTGAAATGCTAGGCTATCTGTTAGGCTATCTGATCCTAGTCTGGGCTTTCCTTAAGAGGCTATTAGTGCTTCACTTCCAGCCAAAAGATAAATAAATAAAGCCACCATTATTTCGCCTACCATCTTTGCCAAGGAAAGCTTATAACCCCCAGGCAGAGTTTGCATTGGGTCTGCTGCCCCTCTCCCTTGTACAGACATGTTTTATGCTCTCTAATCCCTCTCTCCCAACCCCTAAACCCAACACACACTTCAAGTCATGAGGGCATCTGTCCCAAGCCGGCATTTAGAGGCTCCTCTCTTTGCTTCTGCTTGTCAGGGCTGAGGATCTTTCCACCAAGCCCCCGTGTCACTTGAACATGTAATGCAGGATCATCAGTCTGTTGCGTTAGGGTCACGACGCTTCGCCGGAAAAGGATTTCAGTTCTCTTGAGGCTGCAGTGGAAGCCTTCCTGTAGGGTCGCCTAGGAAAAAAAGCAACATTCCTGTGATGTCACATGGGAAGCATTTTCAGATCAAACCACATTTTGTATCATACAAAGGCACTTTAATTTTCACTGTGAAACATTTCGAGAAAAAAAAAGAAATATCAGTGTTCTCCAATCGAATAAACAAAGGCACAGATATGCATATTTATTAGCATACATAATTGATTGTTTTCGCTCGCATGGAGACCTCTGCAGTATACAGTCGGCACTAGCGACATAAAAATAAAACACGAAAGTCATTAAAATAGTTTGAGAAAGTGTAGCGAGCAGCGGGGAGTCGACTCAGCGTCGCCCCGTGCACTTGTGCCATCCAAAAACATTGGCACAGGTGCCAGCGGCTAATTGGCCACCGGGTTAATCACATCCCCAGTGAACTACTCGAGCCATTAAGAGAGCTCAGGTCCCGGCTACTGATTGGACGCGAGCGAGGTTCAGTGTGCCCTGGTCCGTCAGCTAATGACCAACGCTGGGGCTGACCGCAGCAACAGCACACAAGACAGCTGTCTGGGTGATAACAGCTTTGGGAGGGGGGAGATATGAGAGAGGGGGCGGGGACGTAAACAAGACGTGTTTACAGCATCGCCGTTGCTCAAACGGAACGGCGCGCTCTAATCATGTCACAAAGTAGCCTGCAACAGGGCTTCAAACAACGCAACAAGGAAATTCCACAGTCCAAGAGTGAAACATTTACTCCCACACGGTTTAAAGCAGCAGTCCACTTAAAGCTAAATTACTTATTAGTGCCAGATTGCTTGTCAGGGCATTGGGTATGAATAATGGACACAATAGTTAAAGGTCATTAAGAGAAATGCTAGAGTGTGTTGCAGTGAGGGATGGACTGGCTCTGCTGTAGATTGAGCCGGCGTGCTGCTCCTGGCTATGAGGCCAGTTACAGCAAGGTGGCTGTTATTCATCAGCCGGCTCCGCTGGGGGCCATCTGCAGAACAGACTGACAAATGTCTCCCTCCTTTGTCATAAGGACACACGTCTCACAAAGCCCGCCGATTAATGTCCCTCTCACCACACCTTTATTTGTCAGCCGGGTATTTATCCCCTGAGTTCCCTGCCTGCTGTAGTGCCAGCCAGGGCCGACCACAGCCGGTATTTATACCAGCTAGGTTTCCCCAACCGCCCAGTATGGTCGGACATTGGGATGCAAATGCTACCTGCATGGAGACTTCATTGACATTCATTACATGTAACGGGTTGGTGGGGGGGCAAGGGTGCGCAGAACCTGTTGTTTAAATATTCACCGCCTGATGCGATCACATGCGGTGAAGACAGAATTTGGGAGCCAGTCGTCGACGCGACCTCGCTCTCGCGGAGAATGCGTATGTCAGCGACGAAGCCCCCGCTAACTGTTTGCCTCCCCGCATTATGAACAGGTCGAAGCGAGAGGAAGTGTCTCGTTTATTCATCGCGTACCCTCGAGGGTGCGATGGCTTTGTTGTCGGCAATCTATTCATCTAGCCCCCGATGACAAAGGGAGTCGCTCGCTCCACCATTTGGTAAATATGACGAGGCGTCCATTAGACAAGGTCAGGGCGATGGAGCTTGTTATCTCATCAGCACGCTGTTTTCTCAGTCAACCATAGCAGTCCCTGGCCCCTTCACCTGCTTCAAGGACCAGAACAGTTTATATTTCAGAGGAACCACTTCTGGAGAAAATACTTCACCTTCGTTATTACACTTGCTGACTGACATAGGCCTACACAATATGTACAAGATTACTTCATAACAGACCATACAGCACAAAGGAGCATTTAACGTTAATGTGTTTAATTAATGTGCCACTGTCTGACATTTTTAAGGTCACAGTTGTATTTTAGTAAAATAAATAAAGTGCAAAAATATTATATATACTGTATAAATAAAAATGCTGAAAAATGTATTATAATATAGGAATAAACATATTGTTTCTCCTGTAAGTCTCCCCGGGTGGGTTTGAAATTATTACCTTTTCTGCTTTCATCTGCAAAACAGCGCATCGTGCAGTTTAAGTGTTTTGTGTGAGATGCAGAGGAATGGCAACAAAAACAGTTTATGACAGCATGTGTGTGCATGCGTGCGCGTGTCCCTATACATATGCATGTGTTACCTGTGTGTATGTAGGGCAGTCTGTCTCTCTGACAATGAGAGAGTGAGGGAGTTTAACAAGGCTAAAAGTGTAACTCGGCCTCCCAGGAACAGCTCAATCCAGCTCCACTTGTTGGCTATGTGAGAGACATGTGAGGGACTCAGAGTCAGAATCAATTATGAATATCCCAATAGGGGTCTGTGGGGGCACCAATAGAATCAGGAATTAAGCCCCAAACACACTGGAAGAGTCTAGCAACAATGTAGAGACAAGAGACAATAGAACGTCAATAAAATTCAGCGACTACAGCGAATTCACCGTACATCGACATGCATTCGGTGACACGAAGTTGGCGCATACCGAGATAAACTAATCTCAATTTGAGGCGACGCGATAAGGGGAAACTACCGATAGGAGCCACATCATTGACTGACAGATGACTGAAACATTTTGGGCGGGAAAAATGAAGACATTGGCAAACAAAGCCAAGCGACCAGTTTTCAACTACAAAGCGATAGGCGATGAACGAATCGTGCTATATGTGTGTCTGGGCAGCAAAGAGAAATGTGACCCACAGGAGATGACCTGTTGGCTGGTATCTTCCATGGCATTTGCGTACAGAAATTATGTACAGTTTTAACACCCCTTGCATTCATTCCATTTGTGAGAAGGCCCAGGTCATATTTTATTTAATGGCTCAGTGTTAGATAAAAAACATCCACTGTAATTGTGCTGCAATTTAGCTACGGTGCAGTGAATGAACATACATGCCTTTGTGTGTATGTGTGTGTGTGATCGCGCACGCATCTGCGTCCGTGTGAGTGTTTGTGTGGAGAGGGGGAGTCCGCCCACTGGTTGTGGCTGTACTAATCCAGAGTCGGTGGACTTCTTTCTCCGCTGGCCAGCATCTCGTTTGGTCCCTGCCGATGATTGATTCTTGTTTGGGGCCATGCCTATGGGCCTTATTAAACCAAAATGTAAACTCACTCTCTTATAACAAATTGGAGGGAAAATGCCAGCAGTCAGCGTTGCCCCCCCGGGGGAGGGAGGACTTAGCTTAGTCTGACAAGTTAAAAAGCCGATGAGCTTGCCACGGTGCTGCTCACCTTGATTATGGAGTCTACATCTTTGATATTTCCCCTGAAGGTTACAAAGGTTACGGTTACATCCCCACCTCCGCCCGCCACACACATCATTTCTCTTTCCTTTTTTGCCTTCTGTATGACTTTATATGACCCCTTGTGTTTACTGTCAAATGTACCGGTGTTTGTGGCACTGACGTGTTATTTGTTAGTGTGTTGTGTTGTTTGGCATTCCACTGCATTGCGTTGACATATGCTGTGGTAAATAAAACCCTATAGCTTACATGACTCTATTCCACCTGCACTTGTAACACCACGGCTGTCTACATCTATCCTCTAGCGTAGCTAGGGTCTGAAAGGGCAACTTGGCTGGCCATCTAGCCTGCATCTTGGCAGAGGGTATCAAGATTATCATTACCTAACACGCTGCTATTTAGCAAAGGTTAGAAGGACTCTGTACTATTATTGTACGTGTTGTAGGACATGTAGAAAATTAGGAAATTCTGGTACTGTTCTGGGAATTAAGCATCATTAAAGAGGCTTCAGTCAAATTGCATCCATCAAGGGAAAGAAAAAAAATAGTAGGGCAAAGGAGGGCTTATACATCCACTCCATGACCACAGCTGATGAGGGTTCCTTGACTTCGAATCAGTCAATAGCAAGCGACAACTGCACTAGCCTGGGTTTGACCTTCAAAGGGCCGTGCGTTTTACAGCTTTTGGACGCACAAGACACAGAATGTGTCAAGACGTTAGATGTGTGCAGTATGCCCATGTACTGTGTGCTGTTTAGGCTAAACCATCAACACTACTGTGTCAGATACTTGCTGGGATATTGCAGGATTCAGACAAGAAAAAAAAAAGTTAGTTTTACATGTGACATGAAGTTACAATGGCTGCTCAACTAAACGTCGTGATATGAATATGTGATAAACGTAAGAATTAGATGAAGCATTAGGGCGTGTGTGTGTTGGGGGGGGGGGGGGGGGGGGTAGCTGTTTATCACCTGTACTGCTTCTTCCTCATCAACACATTTATGGAGAAATAATAGATCACTGCATCCATTATTAAACTGTCATGGCAAATGGACACGTTAAACTGACGACTATTTTTATCCGGGCGGCAAACACTCTCACATAAACCACACACAAGCGCAGCGTGCATGTCCGTGATGCGTGCTTGTCTATCTTCCCACACTACCATCATTAGAAATGTGTAAATGAATGAGGGACACACACACACACACACACACAGAGATACAGTTTTAGATGCTTGTGATATTCGCACTTGGAGGCAGAGTTAAATGTGATTCCTCATTAAACAGCGACCAAGACTCTTTTCAGGTACAAACTTATTCACTGCAGAACTGCAACCACTTAGCACCCCGAGTAAAATATGGAAACACTCCCCTCGCAGTGTTATGGGACCTGAAATGACTACTGTCATAAATATACTGTATTTGAAATTAGAAATGCAATGGTTATTTGAATGTTTTAAACATGGAAAAATGTAGCCTAACTGATACTCAGTGAATGCAATAATGCAATTTATGAAACACAGTACTGTACATTGTCAATTACTGTATAATCAGGATTCAGGATTTTAAAATCCTGGACTTTAAAACGTCCTTACAATCGAAGTCCTCTGGTTAACATTCAGGCAAAATACTCTAACCAGAAATCTTTGTTTCTAAAGGCTACTTCAAATGTGTCATAAAATGGTCGCTGTCTCTGCAGATTATGTTGTAATTTCCCATAAATTGCAGTATTTATTTGTTGTTATATTGAGATATACAATAAACAAAATACCACAAAAAAAAACTAGTGAGAATAATTATACAGTATATTAGCTTACTAGTAGAAATAGAGATCAGCTTTGTAGACACAGTCAAGGACGGCTAAATGCATGGCAAACATCTGTGGGATTACTTAATATTGATACTGTATAAAGGAGCCATTTTTAAATTCATCAAGGTTTATTCACAGGAACATTATTATGAAACATTAGAGGCTGAGGCCTGTCTACAATATATGTACAACCTTTGATGTTTAACGTATTGTGCCTGTTTTTATAACTAAAGAATTAAAGAGTTTCTCAATATAATTAAAATGTGATTTTAGTATTCCAGGAGGTTACATCACTCATGATAATGGAGTAGACAAGCAAACATTCACCTCTCATACTTGTATATATATGTTTCCGTGGAAGAGAAAACCACACCTCAACAAACTAGGCGCATTGTTTCCCAGTTGACTAAGTGGACAGATTAACTAAATGAATAAGTGGCTAATATATACATGTCTTGGTCAGGGGAATGCTAACAGGTGGCTTACTCTGGGACCTACCCACACCGTCTATTTCCCCTTGTCCTTCATTTGAGGGATCATTCAAACCACCATATCGTGGCATATATCATCACATCAAAATGTGAAGGCTATTCAGCAGGTCTATCTCTGTAAACACTGTAGATCCTTTAAGGTCAAGGTGATAGCAAATCCCAGATTCAATTTACCCCATAATTACAGGCCAGCATAGTGATAAAATACTCATTTAAATACAACATCTTCCATGCTTGTCTTTTATTACAGACACAAAGAACCTCGGAAGTCAAGGCAGATGGAAGTGGCTTATGTCTCCTTGGTAGCGCACTGAGACGAATTCAGGATGCTAGCCAAAACAATAAACGTGCACACGCGTGCGCGCCACACACACGCACACACACACAGTGAACTGTAGCCTTGACTCCAAAACACCCCTTGAATCTGCCAATTAGGAACCAGAGCCATTTGTGGAGGAATCATTTACCGCGCTAAACTTAGCAGTGTTCCATACACACACTGTGAGTCAGTAGTGCAAAGCACGACAATGAAGAACACCCTCCCCAGGTGAAATCGCAAAATATCGACAGAATGATTCAACTTTTTTCATTATTTTCTGTTTTCTTTTTTTTGTAAAATCTCTGTGTTGTTTCTTTTACTGCTAGCATAATTTGTTTCTTTTACTGCTAGCATAATTTGCCATATCGTGACGTATAATCACTTTTCGTGAATGATAATGGTGTGAAGTCCATTGAGAAATCCTTCTCTTCTAAGGAACAGCTTGAGGGCGACATGCCCTTAAGGCTTCTCTGTCTCTCTGCCCTGTTTTGAAGGCTTTCTTTTGATGTGTGAAGGGAGGCCACCTCTTGCTATGAAAAATCACGCTACGCTAGGTGCATGTTCCTTTCATTCCGGACCAGGGGGGAATTCGATAAGCACTGAATTGTAAGTCTCCGTGCTGCTCCGATCACCGTCTGTGTCAGTATCGAAGCTTGCCTGGGCCTCTGCATTTCACACCTTTAAGAATGCAGCGCAGTATATGAAAAGGTTCCAAAAAGCAAATACAATGTTTGAGGTGTCGTGCCCCCTTCGGTGCCTCAAAGCGGTTTGTGCGCGCTTCTTTCCCCAACCGACCTGTTTGATGAACAACCATGCGGTTCAAACTTTGCAGTATCCCAGTTATTATTATACTGCAGTCTTCACTTTGAGAATATATTAGGAAAGGACAATCTAATCAGTTGTTCCATTACTGTGGTAGGGTTTGTTTCTTGTATGCGGAATCCATTAATTTCTGTTATTCCCTTGCACAATGATGTCTGGGTTTATTAAAAGAGCTTTATGAAGCCCACAGCTTGGATAGTATGGATGCTGCCGAAATGCTTAATAAATATGTTGATGCGCCTTTGCCGCCGTGAAGTTGTCCTAGAGTCGAACTTGGACATGAATGCAGAGAGAAAGAAAGAGAGATAGTGGGGGATGGAGGGAGGAGAGGGAGAGAGAGATATAGAGAGAGAGAGGGAGAGAGAGGGGGTGGAGGGGGGTGGAGGGGGGAGAGGGAGAGAGAGAGATAGAGAGAGAGGGGGAGAGGGAGAGAGAGCAAATGAGAGGGGGATAAAGAGTTAAGAAGGTTCAAATAAGGTATGGGGGTGGGGGGCTTTAGACAAAGTACTTTCATTAATTCCATTTGTCTTTGTAAAAAGGTATGGCAGTGTGACCTTTGCATTTTCCAGACCAGCTCCATCATTTTTACTCATTATGCAAGATGCTGAGGAGATTGAAGCTGACACCTGTACCTCCACTGGGAGTTATCAGACAATAAATGAATCCCACTGCAACTTTGTAAACTTACAGTCTGGTGTTTTGGTATAGTGAAGGAAAAAAGGCATAAGCTGATATGGCCTTAAGGCATTTCAATAGGCCACAAAGCTACCATTAGCTTTGATTGTCTGAATTAAGGCAAAAAACAGGCATCTTTCTTGAAGGTTTGTAAGAATATGGACTACAATGTAAAACGAGTACAACATAGCATAGAAATGCACTTTAATATCGTCTCCCATGCCAAATAAATGTATATTCCCAAATTATCAATATTTCTGACAAACAGTTGTTTAGACCAAGTTTTATTAACAGAAACCAGTAGATTATAAATGATGACAAATAGACGTCTGACCCAGGTACGTCAAGTTAGTTTTCTCTACCAAAGCGCCTTCTCAAAACACATGTCAGCTCACATACTGTAACTCATTCAAGCTCAGTTAATTAGGCAATAGTATTTGCTAGGGACAGTCACACCTCCGCAGAACAATGCACAAATATGCTAATCAGACACTATGCAGTTGTTTTAAGACAATAGGCAGAGCTGGAACACTACAGCGTATGCAGTATACACCATTACCCGATGGGAATACAACAGATGATAGGACATACAGTAGCCAAGATATGTCCACATTTACAGTATATTTACATATTTTAGTGTATAAAGTACCGTGTGTTTACTAAAAAGCTTGTTTCTTTTGTTCCATTAGGATTTCTACAGTCCGTTATTTTAACCGCCATCTGGGCTCATATGTAATGCGCTTACAGGTGATTCTGATTGAGCCAATGTATTCACCCAAGGCACATTAATTGCATAATAAATATAGGACACATGAATCACAGGTTGCATTAAACATAATTAGATAAAGTAGCAGCACAGAAGGATGCTGTCACTGCATTCAAGATGGTACATGTTAGGTTACATAACAGATCATTCTAGCAGGAATATCATATCAGCAACCATCTCCTGCCTCTAAAACCTTGCTGGTCTAAAAGCATACACCTTCGAAGGGTGTTAGGGATTGTGCGTTCCATTAACAGTTTGCTAATGGTATTATCCTCCTGTTATTCGGCAGTTATGATTAGTTTGGCAATTATGATTATTCTGCTTCTTAATTTAAATTTGAAATACATAGTATGTATCTTGTCCAGAAAAAGAGTAGGGTGTTTCAGAGGGCTGTACCGTGGTGATCACGTGTGTTATTATGTGATATCCTCTATAGTTGTACAGTATAATATAATTTGTATGATACTGCATGATGTCTTTCACTATGTCAGCAATATCTACACTGTAAAAATATATAGTAAAATAACTACTTTTCTGGCAGCAGGGGTACCCGACAATTACTGTACAAACTACAAGACTACTGAAACTGTTCAAAAGGGCAGGCACATTCAAAAAGGGCAGGCACATTCAAAAAAATACTTGGCATTTGATTGGACAAACCTGTGAACCAGCATAGTCTGTTATTATCCATTCTTGCAGTAGAAAAGTCAGGAGTAGAATACAAAAATATTTTCCATTGATAAAAGCCTTTACTCTTCTAATAAATTATAATAAAACTGATGCTATATTGTATCAAAGGCTAGCCTACTATGTTAGGACTTCTACTCATATCTATAAACAATACATTGTTTTTATATTGTCATTTAAAAGCTGCCGAAAAGCAGATATTGAATGTATTCCATTCATACAGAATATTTTTGTTAAATCACGACACTACTAATAAACAGTATATTCTTGTAAATTTAATATGATTTCCTATTTTTTTGAAATACAGAAAAAGTATGTCAAATGTATTGGGGAAATATTTTTTTTTACAGTATGTAATTTATATTATATGACAAAATATTATATATATTGTATATTATATATACGAGACCACCAAGCTATTATGGGATACC
Organism: Typhlichthys eigenmanni; assembly: GCA_027564635.1. NCBI lineage: Eukaryota > Metazoa > Chordata > Actinopteri > Percopsiformes > Amblyopsidae > Typhlichthys > Typhlichthys eigenmanni. The sequence continues at coordinate 5,651 of JAODUK010017221.1, read as the reverse complement.
ATCTGGTTGCCATGCCCTCAATGCTGTGTACTTATTCTCCTTAGAGGAACCGCATGCAGTGCAGCCTACTGTGTAGCCCCCATCTAGTTCTTAATTCCTCTCACCCCCACCCAAGTCTTTGCAGTTTTGTGCAGCAGTAGTCTGCTTTCCCGAGACAGATTTCTTGTGAGGTTTGTCTCTGTGTGCTGAATTCGAGTGAATTAAGTCCATGGGAGAAGGAGCAGAATTACCCAAGGGCTCCCATCTTGTCTGGGCGAAGAAGAGGGCATTGCACAGCCTCTCCTTCAGGCACCCGGGCACCAGACTGAAATCCATTAGCTTTCACATTAAAGCCTAATAAGGAGAAGCAGGCAAGACATATGCACCATGTGAGTGTCTTTCATGTCCTCAATTATTGACAGAAACTTTTTTTAGGGTGTCAACGCAAGGCCGGAGAAACCCCCAACACATTGCCATCAACACACTGTGAGATGCCTGCATTAATCAAATGCTTATATCCCCCTCAAGTCACTGAAGCATTAGGGAACTACCTCTCACTGTGTTCCTGAGGCTTCCAGCACTGCGGGTTGTCTATGCATGACTGTGTAATCATAGGAAACTGCAATAGACAGGCAGATCAGAAATGAAAAGAACAATTAAAATATCACACCATGGCACTGACTGTGGACCACATTTCTTGAGCAGGTACTGTAGTATGCTTGATGAGAGAGGATAACGTGTTGCAACTGTGTGATTTAAACGATAGTGTCAGTTGTGAGTTTTTCTCACAGCTGAGAAAACAGAGCAATGTTTACACCTAGGGTTCTTGTTGAAACATTTATAGTTTGTCATGAAGCTAAGTAAATCATTCTAATGTGTTTTCATTTGATGACAACTAAATCCCTTTAAAAATAAATCAGACCCATAACTAACTTAACCATCGTGAACCCTGTGTAAATATCCTGATCGGCGAAGCAGAATAAAATAGGCAACAACAACTAAATCTGACGTTTTTAATTGTACATTCATGTTTTCTCTAGCCGAGCTAAACAGGCTGGCCATTAGACGTTCATTACATCGATCTAGCAGTAGCAATTGTGTCTATAGGAAAATGAGTTTTCTCTCCTTTTTGTCCATCCGCTAATTATTGAAAACAAGATTTGCCTCTGATTAAGTGTGCAGTCAGTACAGGCTCATTGACACCTGCAGATCCTTCAGGGAGTTGGTTGAGAGCGGCCTTGCCTCAAACTTAAGCCTATTCAAACTAATGCCAGATTCAACAGCATCCTTCAGATACATGACATCAGGGTTTGGATTTGTTTTCTGATGTTGAACAAATAGAAAATTGTGTTTCTTTATTCTGTATATTCCAGTTGAAACCTGTTATGGACATTTCTTAATAACTGGCACATTGTATCCTATTACATAACATATTTAGCACACAGTGCTAATTAACGCATACTGTAACATTGCTATAGCCTTCTTTCTACTGTTGGTGCTGAGATCAGATTATCGGCCAAACCTTAAAGCCCTGGCTGAAGAATGCATTAGAGGCTTTAATGTTCTAAAATAAGCATGTCACCATTTCTTTGACTGTCAAAATTTAAATGCCATGACTCTCGATCACCTTGGTCACTAAATATAACCAGGTGACCTTTTCCTGTTCCTGTACTCAAGAGGGATAGCATCAATAAGGAATAAGAGCGGACGTCCAGGAACGTTTACCGTCAACGCACGTAAGTGATTTTTAAAGCACTGTGGATTGAACAGGAAATAAAAATCTAAAGGTTTACCATCAGGGGACAAAGTACTAGAAGATAATGTGTCAGGTCCATAACCAACAAGCATTTCCTTGACAGAAACAATTGTAAAGTAAATGAGCTTTCACTACCTGAGCTGGGCTGCATGACCCATTTGACAGATGCCCGGGATAATGGCAGCAGCATTGCACTATCCATATGTAAGTTTCCAATCTAATATCAACACAGACGGTGCACAATAAATCAGTAATGGAGGGATTTGATGCTAGTATGCCCTGTGGAGATCTTCTTCCCCACTTTGACCCCTCCATCATAAACAGTCCTCCGTCCCAGGAGGGGAAAAGTAATTGCTCATTTTGTAGATACAGCGCCTTGCGACAAAGTATCTTTTTATTTATTTATATCTATTCCTGGCTGGCCTATCATACTTGAGTATCATGCAGCGATATTGAAATATGACAGGGAGCTTGCCAAATGTTCCCTTCCTCCAAGACGTGAGATGTCTTGAATGGAACATGCAATGAAAGTTTATCTCGACTCACAGTTATTTTTTTTTAATAAAATGCTTTGATAGTATTTAGAAAAACACATTATTATTTGTTGTATTTGAGCAGCAGGGAAGGGTGGCTGTGATGTATTGAGGCTATAAGGCCATATAGCTGCAGGTAGAATGCCAGAATGCACAATGCACAGCTCAGGAGTAATTGATGTGCGTTGCTGTCTATTCTAGGTTTCGGCACAATATTTCTGGAACGAGCGACCGCTCTACAAAACCTTGATCAACATGTTGAATCATTACATGCAATTCCACCATGGACTCATAAATCATATCGGGATGGAAACAAACTGACTGTGTATTTTTCTCTCTCTCGTTTGCCCCTTTTCGTTTCCATGCTGCATTTTCAAATTTGAATCCTCAATGTGTTACATGTTTATTGCTTTTCTCAAGTGCTTGTTTCCCAGTAAACAGAAAGTCGGAGTTAGCAAGCATTTTCGGCTAAACTAAAGCAAACATTTTGACAACTGTCACCAGTACAGTAAGTCGGTAAAAGAAAGGTAAAGAAGATGCTGAGAGCAATATAGATGTATCACTACCCCCCTCCTCTCAAAATAACAAAAATCTATGGAATTAATAATAAATTGTGGGATTGCTTTGTGTTTGTTGACTGTGCACATGAAGGTTCTTAGCCCTGCCAGTAGGTCTACATACTCAAATGACTACTGTACGTATGTGGGGGACATGAATTATGTATTTTTAATTGACATTCTGCACCTATCGTGATGTGTGTTGGGGGCATTAGAAGATGCAGACCTAGATACACACCAAGAAGCTGCAAATGCAATAATTTCATAAATACACCCTGGTAAATGTATTCAGTCTCCACTTTCATCAGGCTATTTTCTTCCCTTAAAGGTTATTTAATCTATACGGAGGAGGCGGTGATGATTTGAAATGTTTTGAATTAGTTCACACACGGTGCCATTTCAGTTGTGAAAGAGAGAGAGAGGTAATTGGTGGCACATAGGCGGTGGGTGAGAGAGATAGAGAGATAGAGGCAGAGAGAGGTGTATTTCCCAGTGTTTATCAAAGTGTTCTAATCAGGTCAGAGTCGCCCGTCTCTGACGTCAGCTAATCTCACACTGCTGTGTTTCCGCCACAGACTGATGCCACTTTATGAGCCATCGCTCACTGATAATATTTACTCGGGTGCTTTGTTAAACACATTATGTCACCCGGTGATATTTGATCACACATAGCTCCATCATAAACCAGGTTTGTCGCATAAATGCCAGGAGACTTGTAATTCAAGGACAAGTCCCAAATTGCGTAGTCCATGTATGTGATGTTGAGTACAACGGGAGAGATAAGGAAAGCCATGCTAAATGTTGTATTCCGGGGTGTGTCTTTTAGCATTTGGCTCTGTTATTCCTAGATGCTGAGCTAAGCTGTTTGAGAAAAGCATCCTGGGAAAATGGAATCTCTGCTGAGCCGGAAATTAAATCAGTTGTTCCTTTTGTTATCAGTAACAAAATTTAAAAGTCAGTCCCTTTGAATCATTTTTGCAATATATGATTTACTTACTATAGAGAAATTATTACATGTTTTGTTTTCAATTTACCTATTTTTGTGCAGCCTTAGCAGAATCTTTCTAAATGGGATTATGAAGCAATTTGCTGTTGATGCTGATGTTATACATTTGAAGCCCTGCTGAAATGTACACAGACTGGAGGGTTTGTGAGCAGTGATCAACACTGTAGTGCTGCAGGGATACCGTCTGCACCCATTGCCTGCATATCTATGGAACGATGAGGCTCTACTGTAGCTATTGGGCTTTTCTCCATAAAAGTGCTTCGCTCAGAGTCGAGGGGCTTCCTAATCAGTCGGTTATACCGTTGTGGCTAGCAAAATGATGACGTGGTAAAGTGGGATGCTGACTGCTTGTAACCTCCACTACAGGACAGTAGAATGAAGGTTGGGGGAAGGGTTTATAATAATGTTTAATAATACAATTATCAATAGGGTTTAGTAATGAATATTTGTCTATTATGCTTTAAATATTATGCTCTGTTAACGTTAAAAGGGTTTAATAAACATAAGGCACAAATACAGGGAAGAAATCTACATGAAACAACCACATACAAAGTAGTGGGGAAAACAGGGTTTCTTGCTGCATTCAACATTAGTCAGAGGTGGGAAGTTGGGACTGCACGCTCACTGCATGCAGTCACTTCACTAATAGTTATTATAGCAAGCTAGCTAGAAGGTAAATGGTTCGTTGTGACCTACGTGAAGTGATTGATTCATGGCAGATTGATGTGATGTCTAACAATCAAATTAGAGGTTTTATTGGCCAAACACTAAAATGGGTAATGGACACAATATGTTTGTTCTATTGGCACAAATAGTCCCCATAGACAGAGATATGCACTTTTTAAAAAAAATTTAAAATAGGCCGCAGACCCCACTTTAAGAACCACTGCCTTAGTTTACTAAAAGTATACGTCAAAGTATACTAAAAAGGTGCCAATTTAGTCCCAACGAGTAATAAAATATTACCCTACATTTAAATGTATACTACTAGTACATTTTAATTAGTATACATCAAGTATACTTAAGAAATATACTTGAAGTATACGTGTGATGTTGGAAGTCAGATAACATGGACGTCTGACCATTGAGCCTAACTTGTTGCATACCTGCATCGTGAACCGTGTAATTTTTAGCCTTATTCACTGTAGCCGTTAAAACTGCTAATAACTATATAATAACAGGCCTAACGCATTTCAAGTTATATCTTTACACATCCAATTGTATGTGTGTATATTTATTAATGTAGCTAAATCTCAACTTGCATTTTGATGTGTTTTGATGTATTAAAACATTTTATATTCATGGCCTTGTTTAAGAATTGAATCCTCTTTATTGTAACAATAATTCACCTTAGGAGTCAACAATCAGCCCAAGTGGAAACATTGCAGGCTCTCAGCTGATTGGACAGGTCGGTTCAATTAGCCTACCCTTAGTTTGCTAGGACCAGAAATCTCGTTCTTGTAACGCAGTAACTATCAGTTACTTGGATTAGTAATTGTAATATTATTACTGATTTGGAAATAGTAATTAGTTACACTACTAGTTACTGGAAAAAGTAATATTATTACAGTCCCAACACTGGCAGGAGTGACAATGAACAGGCTTGCAGCACAAGGAGAACACTGACTATGACAGGACTAACAGACAGGGAACAGACCATGACACACGTGTCATATATACTGTATATATATATATATATATATATATATATATATATATAGAGAGAGAGAGAGATATAGAGATAGACATATATAAAACAACAACCCCTCCCCCCTTCTCCCCCATTAAAACCTCTTCATCCCGACATTGCCCATAGACGC